>VNJR01005193.1:0-11838 GCA_008042585.1 Drosophila punjabiensis
TGTCCACTAAATATTGATTTCGATTCTACTCTACAGCACGCTACAAAACACACAGAAAACACGGTTAAAAAGCTATTTGCGAAACGGAGAATAAAATGCAAAGTCAATAAATGGCCCGTAACTCAATTTGGCCAACAATTTTAACGGTTTATCGTACAGACAAAGCACACGGCAGTGAATAAAATCGAACTAATAAACACGTCCGTTGGGAAAAGAGTGATAAACGAGATGAAAACGCGCCTGGTCTCGCTCACTTATCGCGGCAGTGCGTCCGTCGATCCGCGCTACTCCGCCTCCATGCTGCCATGGACCATAAACGACATCAGGTCCACGGAGAGCTACACCAAGGTAAATATATTCAAAGCTTGCGATCGTACAGGATTTCTTTGAAGTCGAAGACGAATGGACCAGACTGCTTTACTGGAATTTACTTGAAGCTGGCTATCTTAAGAGACATCTAAAGTACAATGAGAAAGAATAAATAGTATTTAATAATTTAATTACATTTATTAGTTTATTTTACGAAAATATGCACTAATCGGCACAATTATTTTGACAAAATAATCGCTGGGAAGTCTTTATTACAACTTTTAAAAGGCTTTATAGAGAGTTCTTATTTAGATGCCAAATACAGCTAATATAAACCTAAAAAACACACTATTAATATATAATAATAATGAGCAGCATAGGAATATATTTATCCTCGTTTGGCTTCAATCCACCACATTTTTAAGGATCTCTGGGGATATCTATTCCCAAAGGGAAGTGACCTCAGAAATTTTCTCCTCTTTGGTTTTTAGACGAAACTGTTCTCTTGCATTTTAAAAAGGACTCGAAGATCTTAATAAAGTTAAAGTCTTTGGGGCGCCCAGTTCAAGGCAGTAACGCCAACGTCCTTTTCGAAAGTTGGAAACCATTCGGATTTTTTGGCATGGGGAATAATCCTGCTGCAGAATAAATGGCTCGCCAATTATCGTTTGGGACCTTCAAAATATAGCCTTGGGTTGACCAAAACCGTATTGGGAACAAAGTCACTCCCAGCGGGCCCTGTTTCTTGCCTCTGAAGATTTGATAGTGTTACAAAAACTTTGTTTTTTGACGATTTTTATATAAAAGATCATTCATTTTTCTATAATGCACTTATTCAGAACTTTTTCGTTTTTTTAAGCTTATTTGCCTTTGGAATATATGTTATAGCCTGAGCTCTTACTGCCTACAAGTCCTGTTCGTCTAATCGTCCACAGGTTGTGCGCACATTTATTGTTCACTCACTTGTTGGATCATTTGCGTTGAAATTTTGCTGATTTGCAGCGGATTAAGGCTTAAGAGAAATATATTTTATCAATTTCCGTATTTCGCGCCTGGGCCTATTCTTGCCCAGCTTTTACGTCATTATGCTGTTTGAACTTAGTAAACTAATAAAGATTAGTTTGACGCGACATATTGAAATCAATTAAAATTTCTTTTAATTTAAATCCAGCGTTGAGCTTTGTTACCATAGGAGTCCTGAAAGCCGACGTTACTTGATCATTTTTAAACCCTTGCAGGATATTATAAGTTTGGTCAGAAGTTTGCAACGCAGTAAAAGAATCAATTCTGACCCTATAAAGTATACGTAAACTGGTCTGTCAGTTTTTAAACATTTTTTTTTTAGCTTTATATTATATACTAGAATTTCAGATTTAATTTTGTAAAAATTGGCCAAATTTTAAAAATAGTAATAAAAATTTAAACAATTAAATAAAGGCAAATTCTGAGCAAACTTTTTTTTGGAAATGTTGAACTATTCAGATGCTCTGCTAGCTTGTATTAACTTAGCAGGACGCAAAAAAAATAAAATAAAATAAAAAAACATTGAATGGCAAATTTTTTCTTTTACGAATAATTAACGGCAAATTATGGCATAATCAAAATTTTGATTTTTCAAACTTGCCCTGCTAACTTGATGTCCATTAGAAACAGGCGGACAGACGACTGGCTAGATCGACTCGGCTGTTGATGCTGATTAAGAATATATATACTTTATAGGGCCGGAAATGCCCCTTCACTGCGTTGCAAACTTCTGACTGAAATTATAATATCCTGCAAAAGTATAAAAATTCAATTGCACTCTGCAAGGGTATGCAAACTTCGGGGTGCCGCAGTTAGCTTCCTTTCTTGTTACCCATGGCTTAAAATGCATTTTAATAAATCGGAGTTTTTTATATTATTGATAAATATTCAAAATGTTAAATTAAAGCGTTGCTTTATTTGGACGTGCTGAACGACTTCCAAGCTTTTACTCAACTGTTTTGTCAAAATACTTATGCTGCGCAAAATGTCGTTGTCTGTAGGGAATTCTATCAGACAAAAATGATTGCTCACGGTAAACTACATGCAATCTGTATGCCTTCCTAAAATCATGCTTTTTTCAGATTCCATTGCCATTTCATTGATTAAATCAGTCATAGAACTGTAAACTACCAATGGCGATATGGAATTTTATTGGCTTTTAAGCCCCTCTCAACTGCCGTACAGGATCAAATCCTTTCTTGTTAATCCAATCAAATGCGACATGCAATAAACCGAGTACCACACATTTCGCACATGACGGGCTTCTAGTGTCGTCAGTACTCATATTGTCCGCCTCTGGCAAAAACAATTAAAAGCAATTTTCAATTATTACGGCTGGTTAAATCAATTATGTGCCAAGTGAGATCCTGCCCATCCAGCGGATGAAATTGAATTAGTAAGTTTGTTCTTCATAAAGGATAATTACGGCGATAAGTCGTTCACCGGGGCCCTTTGCCTATAAATAGTTTGGAAATAACAGATGACAAAATACGGATGCCTAATGACGAATAAAAACAACAACTGTGTGGCTCAAAGCAAAATTTTCACCATCAGCGAGGTGTAACCCAAATAGATTACGCATTCACCGCTTTAAACACGTGCAACGACAAGTATCAGCACCCTTCCATATTCACTTCCACGTCCTCTCCTTCTGACAACACGTTCCTTTGGGTGATATTATTAGAAGCTGGGAAATTAATTTTAGCAAAGTCCGCAATTAGCCAGTCATCAGCGGTCTGCGCGTGTGTCGAGCGTCCTTTCTCCCCGAGGGGTTATCCTAAGGACAATCTGTCGCACACGGCCACGGCTGTGGTTAGCGAAATAGCACTAAGGTGCCCTTCATATGGTTAAGCAAACTGGCATTTCTCTCAGCTGGATTGCAGGGGTATTTTGGACATCCCGTATATATATTAAATTTCATGTATAAATAAGACGATGAAATCTAAATTATTACCAATTTAATGAATAAAAGTATTGTAAGCATTTAAAGACCAAATACATTATAGCATCATCTACCGTTTAAATCTGCTAAGCCTAGAAGTATTAACTTGTAGTACCTGACCTCAGGTGTACTTGAAGTGGGTAGGCGTTTTGAAAGCAATTTAATTTAGGATAACAGTGCCTTTATACATATCATTTTGTATTCAATGGACATTTACAGTACTGAGACGCACTGTTTGAAATGCGAAGCCCAGGGCCTTTGCAGCAAGAAGCACCGTTTAGTTACCCTTTTTGGTTTCCTCTTGCGTGTGTGTCCTTTTTCGCAGCTCAGGTGCCGTTCTCGCATTAAAACGAATCCCTTCTACGTGCCGGTGTCGATGCCCCAGAGGATCTTTCTGGAGGGCAGTCGCATCTGCAGCTAGAAGTTCTTGCTGATGCTCATTGAATATGGCTTGTTGGCCAGAGAGAGAGAGAGAGAGAGAGAGAGAGAGAGTGTTCATGTCCTTTCTCAGTTTCACTAGAAATCAGAAAATAAATGTCTTATCAGCCAGCTTTTGTTTTAAATACCAATGGGAATCGTTACGATTAAATTCAAATATTATTTAATCGCGGCTTTCCGCATACAAGAAGTACCTTGGCTTAAATGCGAGTAAATTCGAGTTTAGAGGATGTAGATTGATTTGTTGGTACTCATATTACTTAATAGGATACAAGGATGCTTTAACTTAGTGCCAACTAAAAGTGCTTAAAGAGAAAAGGGATGGCATTTTCGAATCCCTAAAGCCTGCATCTAACCTTCGGTATAATGATTATATTTGATAGATCAGCGACTATGAGAGCTAAGCTAAGTTAACATAATCTTGACAATCGGTAAATAGAAGTAACCGCTGGCTTTCCTTACCCTACAACATCTGTATGGTATAGCAGCGATTGATAAGACTACAATGTTTAATCGTCTAGCTATATATATAGCGAACACACCTTTTTCAGATTGTTAGAAACAACTATTTGAATTTAAAGCTTTACATACACTTTATTATTTTAACTTTGTAACATCTTCTCCTTTTATATATACTTCTTTTTAATACATGCAACAAGAGCACTTTAGACTTTTACTCCACTTATTTTAGCTTTAAACTTTTAAGAATACACATCCGAATATTAAAAACCGCAAAACTTTGGTTGCATCATTAACATTTCTGGAGGGACGGAGAAAGCTCTTTGTGTGAATCTAAATGGACATAACGTCACCAAGTTGGAACCTAACCTGGCGGTGTCGCTAAGTATTTATCTTACGCAGATATCAGTTTCAGGAATCATTAGTTCAAGCCCTGTGACATTTTTTTCACACTCTGGGTAATCCACTTAGCATCCGTCCTTCACGGAGCAGCCACTACTGGTGGCTCGGAAGGACCGTAATTCGCTTCATGTTTCCTGTTTAAATATTTACTTAAGCCTGCACATTTGTTTATTATAGTTAGTTTCATTCCCCCTCCCTCTGTGTTCTTTTGCATTTAAGTTGACACAAAGCAAACACGCACCCAGGGCGAAGGGGACAAGGCAGAACGGCATAAATAAAAATGTTTGCCGACGGTCTCGCTCTTCCTTCATTCTTCAGTGTTGTGTGGCAGCTTATTGCTTTATTATGTTAAATAGCGCATGAAAATTATAACAAGCTTCTTGGATGGCTAGGCGAATGGTCTCGACACGCCCACTAGAAAGAATACCAAAAAGAATATGAGACCTTATAGGCGGGGGAAACAACGTCATGTATGTTTTTTCTATGGTTTTTTGACAGCTTTGGTATCTCATTTAAGGGGAAAATGTTACTTTATATGAGTGCCAGTGTCCGATGCTAACCTTTCCATATTCAGTGAGGGATTTGTGTTGCAATTCTGGACATCAGAAAAATCGATGAGCTCAAAGTCTTTAATCCTTATCTCAGATGGTTGGTCAAGTCTTAACCCATATTTTCGAGTCTCTTAAAACACAAAGCTTTGGCAACAGGGCATGAGACTGTCAAGTAACTGTGGCTTTTAACTTATGTACATATATTTGCAAAAATACATATGACCGAAATATCCTTTACATTTCACTTCATTTCGCCTATAAATCAGGTTTTACGAGCACTTGGCCAGACATTAAACCGAACGAACACATACTTATTCTGAATGGGTGACTTTTCATCCCGCAACAATGGAAGGGCTGTCCATGCTCCCACCCACGGTACTCGTTTGTTTGATAAATTTGAATCACACGAATGAGGCCTGACAAGGATTTCAGGTGGCAGGTGCCTCCTCTTCCTTCCTCCCGCTGCCAACGATTTTCCAACCACTTTTGCCGAGCCGCGATGTTGGCGCGTGCTGCTCCATTGACGTCACCGCGCCTGGGAGTTGGGTTAAGGAAAAATCAATACACCGCTTGTTTCATTTTCATTTCCATTTCCATTTTCCCATTTTCTCATTTCGCCTTTGCGGCTGTTTGAATTGTTGCCACTTCGGGTGCTTTCGCCGCCGTCGCCTGCTTGGGAAGTCACTCAAGTCGCGGCGGTAATCCGCTTTCGGCCGAGGCACTTGAACCCACTCTTCGCACTTCATCCTCGCTGCTCTCGAGTGCTCCTGTGGCTCACACTGCATATACGCTCCTGGGGCACTCCCCATCTTCGCCCCCAAGACCAAGACCACGAACCACCCAGCTGAACCCCACTCGATTACAGTTGGCTGGTGTTTTGCATTTGATGGAGCCCGGTTTTGTGGTCTGCTGATCTTTGGACTCATGTCGGCCGGTCTCTTGACATCGTTGCCATGTCGCATATGCAGCTGACATACATAAAATGTCCCAGTACGCGGGGGAAAACTGCTAACAAAGAACTTAATGCCTGGCAATCACTAGGGTTATTTTGTAATTAATAATAAATATTTAACTTTTAAAC
This sequence comes from Drosophila punjabiensis, assembly GCA_008042585.1. NCBI lineage: Eukaryota > Metazoa > Arthropoda > Insecta > Diptera > Drosophilidae > Drosophila > Drosophila punjabiensis. The sequence goes on from VNJR01005193.1 coordinate 6,206, forward strand.
ATACATACATGTGTAGTACAGCGTACCGAACGTAAAATCCAAACAAAAATCAATACAAATTACTTTATACAAAATACAAGAAAGGAAGCTAACTTCGGCACGCCGATGTTTGCAGATTGCCATTGGATAATACATAATTTATCCCTATCTAATATAATATGAATTACTTTCATATTGATTTTATATTAACAGTTTGAAATATTTTTAATTTTTTTATTTTTTCAGGTGAAGTAAAATTTAATTTTTTTCCACACTTACCGATCGTTTCCATGGGAGCTATATGACATAGTATCGGAAATTCTGAAATAATATAAATAGCTCACAAGCGAGATGGGATCGTTCCTATGGCAGCTATATGACATAGTTGACCGATCCTACTCGTTCCGGTTAACGAGTGAGAGTTTATTGAAGACTATCTGCAATGTTTCATTAAGAACAACTGAGAGACTAGTTTGCGTATAATAATTTTTCATATTTTGGTTTGAAACTTCTAGATAACATTTGTGAAACATGTAACTACACGATAGGGCAAAAAAATGCAATTTATTTTTCCCACAAGGTGAGAACATGATCTAAGCGATAGGAAGGTAGTACTTACGGTGCGACATCATAATTAGTGTCTTTGTAAATATAAAAAAAAATTTAATGCTGTTTTTGGAAAAACCTTCTTAACATGAAGAACTCGTTTTAAAATCAATTTAGTAACGGTTCTAGCAGATAAATAGCGGAAAATCAATTTATATTAAATTACACTTTTATAGTTTTTGAGGTAATTATATTGGGCCGATTCGTTATGGTTTTTTTTCTGGATTGTTCTTCCTCCAGAAACTTAAAACCTAAATATTTGTAATAAAATTTGGGCAAATGGATACGGAATGCATGACAACTTTATGGAAGGCAGGCAGAACATATTTTTATTTGTAGTTTACAAAACTGGATTAAACTATTTATTGGGCGAGTCGTCCTCCATCCAAGTGGGCAGGTTGACACTGACGCCGCTGAGCGATGAGCACTCGTTGCCCATGGATAACCCGCTGTTGGACAGGGCATCGCTGTAGACATTATCCCCTCGGCCTGTCGTTTCTATCCTCGAAGTTGAAGCGGACAAGCAGCGCAGTGGAGTTATCTCCCCCAGTCGGGCATGTCCCAGCTGCCGGCCAGATTTCACCTTATCGAAGGACATCAGTTCCCCGAAACGCAGTGCACTTAGTGCATCGAAATCGAGGAGGATGTCCTCCATGTACATGAACATAAGACCGCGATGGATCTTCGTCCACGAGGACAGGGCCGCCAGGCTCCAGAGCTGACTGGAGTGGGCAGCAAAAGGGCCATATTCCGTTTCTGACAGATGGCGCACACAGTCGATCAGCATATACTCCCTCTTGTACTGCTCCACGGTCTCCTTGTCGAGCATTTTCTGGGGGGGAAACGAAGCTGCGTGGCACAGCTGAGCAGATCCCCATATGTATGGCACGAACTGAAACTTGTCCAAGCCATAGGCTCCTTGGCAGTTCGCCGGCACCACAGCGTAAGTGACCTGCATCCGGCGCACGAACTTCAGATAGCGATCGAACAGGACCAAAGCTGAGGCAGTCAGGTCTTCATCCCGGCGCAGAATCTCCGCCTCAAACAGGCCGCAGATGAAGAACAGGAAGCTCAGCTCGTGCCCCGTCCCGTACTCGATCCTTGTGGAGCTGCCAAAGGCCCCTGACAGGTACTGTCCCAGCTCGTTCACGTAGCGGCACTTCTTCGCCGGCAGCACTCCCTCAAGTATCTGGTAGATGTCCCTCTGCATGCTCCGAGAAAACCTTCGGTAGCCCTTGTTTCCCAGATCTAGCGAGGCACTGGCCAGGGCATCGACGAATTGGGGAGACGGCGGACTCGCCGTTATTATAGCGTCCAGTTTGTCAAAGATGGTCGTCAAACGGCGAATACTCTCGCTAACGATAAGTGAGTCCGTGCCAAGGACTCCCTGGATTTCGTTGCTGACGTCGTTCAGGTATGTGATCAAGGTGAAGAAGGCCTCCGAGCTCTGCCACAAACCGATGTCCGAGATGGTTAGAATGCGGCAAGCGACTGCGGTGTTTGGTTTCATAAAGAAGCCGGCAGCCTGCCTGGCGATCTCGTCCTGCTTCTGTTCCATCTCTAAATATATATTCAATTTTTTTATTTAGGTTTTAGTTTAGTTTCCGTGTTTTTGTATTATTAAAAAGCCTCTGAAAATGATTACTGGTCAACACTCACTAGACTGATTGCTTTTGATATTTGAAATCAATTGAAGATACCTCTTATGGGGGTCATGCACTATTACAGCCGTTTTTATACCCTTGCTGGGTATTATAATTTCAGTCAGAAGTTTGCAAAGCAGTAAAGAAGTCATCTCCGACCCTATAGAGTATATATATTCTTGATCAGCATCAAAAGCCGAGTCGATCTAGCCATGTCCGTCTGTCCGTCTGTCCGTTTCTACGCAAACTAGTCCCTCAGTTTTGAAGCTATCTGAATGAAACTTTGTAAATAGTCTTCTATATACTCTCACTTGTATAGCTGCCATACAAACGATCCGTAAATTTGTTGAAAAAAAATTATAAGTTCACTGTTTTTTAACATATCTTGATCAACTCTCGGTTATGAGCTTTCTATATTGTTAAAGATTTTTGTTCTTAATTTTATAAAAATCAGACTACTATATCATATAGCTGCCATAAGAACGGTCGTGTAATTTTCAGAAAAATAATTATAGCTTTGTCAGTTTTCAACATAATTTCTTCTACTTTGAGATACTAGTATTTCATTTTTTTCAGAATTTTGTTGTAAATTTCATAAGAATCAGACGACTATATCATATAGCTGCCATACAAACGATCGGTAAATGTGGAGAAAAATTACATTTTCTTTACATGTATTTTTACAAGACTTTTTATGAAAACCAACTTTTCCACTTTTTTTATAGTGTGTAAAAAATGTATATTCCTTTTCCAATTATTTTACCACCTACCTATATCTTTGATAGCCAGTTACAAAAAAGTTGTTGCAGGAGTAAGCTGCACTTAAGACTATTCCTTCTCTGCGCCAAAATATTCTTACGGCATCGAATGTCGAATTCTTTTTAACCACGTGTTCAACATAAGTTGTAGATATGATTTATGAGAAAAACATTTTTAGATTTTTTAACGGGGCATGAGGTTAGGTACGCTAGTAGAAGTTTTTGCTTGTATACCTGGAAGCGCCTTTCACAGCGAATCCAAGAAGCGGAAATGACCATCAAGTTAGCAGGCAACTTTGGAAAATCAAATTTTTGAGTTTGCCATAACTTGCCGTTAGCAGGACACCACAAAAAGGATAAAAAATTGAACGCAAATTTTTTCTTTCACGAATAATTAAATTATGGCAAACTCAAAAATTTGATTTTCCGAAGTTGCCCTGGTAACTTGATGGTCATGAAGCGGAAACGGTAGAGTGAAAAATGAGTAGCATACTTTTATGGTTGATTAGGAACTTGGGAACAAATAAAATAAAAAATAAAAAGGTATAAAGTTGTGGTTTATTTTGAATACCTAAACCTAAACAAAAGTCATTTTTTATGTTTTTGGTAAACTACATTTTTTTTAAAGCTTAAAATCACTCCTAGCGGTTTACCTTTGTATTATTAAAGTTGTTTATGACTCTGTTAGGGAGCGACTAACATAAGCATAATACATTGGCGCATATACTAATAATAGTCGGTCTCTCTTTGTGTACTCTATATTTTTTTTATTAATGACCCTTTTTCAATGGTTTCAAGCATATTGTTAAGACATCAGGGAGGGGCAATGCGAAAAGGCAACTGCAGTTAATGCTAATTATATGACTTTGCTGCACCAGCGACGGCGGCAACAACTACAGCAACTGCGAACAATGTACAATGAACAATTGTAGACAATATATTAGGCAACACAAACAGCAACAGCAACAGCAAACACCAGCTGCTGCATGAAAACGTAATGGAAAAACAGTTAAAATGCATAAATCACCGGGCAGTAACACGCGACGTCTGCCGCTGGCAGCGACGCTAACGCCTAACGTCACGTCGACGTCGTGACTCTAATGACAACAACAAAAAGCTGCACATACAGCAACAACAACAACTACATTAGAAGTAAGCACAAAAGCAGTAATTTTAGCTCCACAGCTGTTTTTGACATGACGCTAACTGCAATTCAAAGCAAGTGAATGTGCATGTATGTATATGCCAGAAGGTGGGAGCGAGACAGGTGCACCAGTATTAGGGCGGACCTTTGACTCGGCTTTTTCACTATAGCTATGTATGTATATGCAGAAGTAGTCAAAGTTATTTGCACAAATTCACAGTTATTTGCATATCCCAACTTATTTTAGTTGTTGTTGTTTAAAAAAGTTATGCGAATGATAACGTTTTATAGGACAAAGCTAAAGACGTTTATATTGGTCATAAACTCAATTCCAGCCAATACAAAGCCTTCATCGCAACCAAAGCTAATTTTTCTAATAATAAGTATTTCTAATTTGTATATTTCTTTTATCGAAAATCTCGTAACTTTACTTTACTTGGTGAGCCACCCTAATTGGCACCTACACCTAGAACCGCGACGGCGCACACTGGGGCATTCTGCCGAGACTCGTTGCAAAAATCACTTTTTGACTTGTTGAAATGAGCCAAACGAATGATACCATTTAATTGGAAATTGATTCTATTTTTTAAATGTGAAAACTGAAAAATTTAACGATTTTTTTTGAATTTCTAGAGACGCGCAAAGTTGACACAATTTTGAAAAAAAAAAAAATATGTGCGAAAAACTTTGTATGTAGGGCAAATTTGACTATCAATATTTAAGTAACTACAATGGTAGTGTAGTTAATGTAATTTTTTCCTAATTCTCTGATATAATGCCAAAAATTTTGTGTCATCAGAAAATTTAATTTGAAATTTCAGATTTTTGTATAATTTTTTTGAAATGACACCTATTTTTTCCATATTTTTAAACAGAACAAAGACTTCTAACTACGATGCCAGCGCGTGCCACCTTTCTTGACGACATCAAAAAATCTCTTAAATATTTCTTAATTAATTAAAAAAAAGTTTTCTTGCTACATTTTTGCGCATTGTGAGATATTTGAAGTTTTGCCAAGTTAACTCTGCGTTTTTATCAGCTCCCTAAGATATGCAACACTTTTTTTTATTGATTTCATGTTTGCTTTTTTTTAACGTAACTATAGTTTAATTAAATTTAAATAAAAATTTTGCCAAAAATCGTAATAAATTTATTAGTTTACATTATTCAACGGCTTCTTCTTCAATGCTTTGATTATTTACGTCGTCCTCAGCGTTCTCAAATAGAGCCACCATATCGGGCGAGTAAGTTATTTTTAATTCCGGCATAGCTCGGACATGTCTCATAGAGGAAATTTTTAGACACTGATACTCCAGGATATTTTCGCCGTGATCCAGCACCTTGTGCACCGTTGGTGTTAACAATTTCTTTGGGTATTTCTCCTTAAGAATGTTGGATGTCTCCGCAGCATACTTGTGAAACTTTTTGGGATCAATTTTTTTCTGTGCAGCTGAGCACACTTTATAAAACGTTGACTCTTTTAATGAGTTCATTATCGACTCC
>VNJR01005205.1:0-40130 GCA_008042585.1 Drosophila punjabiensis
AAGGAAATGAGACGAGACACGGCAGGAAATTGTCATGAGTCTGGTTCGGTTAACTGGGGGTTTCTTGACGCCTCTCTTGGCCAAATTAGTCTGCGATTTGTTTTTCAGAATCCGGAGAAAACCTTTGAGGAATATCCTCGGATCGGCGAGGGCTTAAAGCAGGCCGCACTTTAAGGCCACCTGCTGGGCTGCCACCCGCTGCTAACAGGTTGCGGAGACAATCGAACGGACTGGGACTGGCCACGGGGCTATGTGGCTTCACATTGTCATAGTCAAGTAGTGGGTGCAAGGCGTGGCAATTAGCTTAACAGCTTCTGCTGCGGCTTCTTTTCCCGGGTGTCAATTGGCCGCGTTCTGTTGTTCTTGGCCATTAAGTAATGAGCCATTGTCAGCGGCAGCTACGACTCTAACTCAAACTGGAACTAGAACTGGAACTGGACCCTCACGTGTGGACATGGTGTAAGTGTGATATGTTGTATCTGCCGACGACTCCAACTGCGGTTTATTGACACTTGTACACTTAATGAGCGGGGCGCTGAGGTTAACCTTTGTTTATGACCGCCGCACTCTCACTCTCTCCGGGCCACCGACTCCGCAGAGTAGCTGATGCCGGCAGGGATTTCACTTTTCTTTTAATGGGGGAAATTTGGAGATAGCATGGGCCTGGTTTTGCTAACGGCTTTTCTATTGAGTTTTTTTTTCAAAAATCAAAGAATCTTTAAGATAGAATATACTTAAAGAAGCTCTTAGAACTTGGGTATGGATTATGGGGTTAAGATACAACAGTGTTATTATGCATTTACAGGGTATTATAACATTAGTCAAAAAGTTTCGGTACCATGTTCCAATGGCTATTTGCAGGATATTCAAACTTCGCCTTAAAGAAGTTAGATTACTTTATTGTATTTGTCTATAAAGTGTTCAGTTGGTTTTAGATATGACTAAATAGGAAAAGTACCATTATTCCACTCCATTTCAGATTAAACACAATAACTTCTAAACTAAAGAAACTGAAGATATAGGTCAATATCTAATGACTCCCTTTACATTTCTATGGTAAAGTAAACTAACAGCAATCCAAAGACTAAAAACAATGCAACGAGTATAACTCCAAAGTTCCCTTTAAAGTAGATTTACAGCGACGACAGGTGACAGGTTGTTTGTTTATTTTCGGAACCTACTTTTTAAGGTCTCCATTCCATCTCCATCACCTTCTCTAGCCCAAAGTGCATCCCAGGCAGTGCTCCCATTTCGAGACCCTCGCTTGACATTTGAGGAAACTGGAGCACCGAACGATGCAGTGCGATGTGCACCGTCGCATCCGAGAACCATTTGTACGATAGTTACCCTTAATTACAGGCCCGTAATCGCTGCCGGTTCGGTTCGGCTCTATAGGCCCAGCGGAGGCATCGCTGGCTCCAATCTGCTCAGGTTCCACTTCCAGTTCCATCGGTTAGAAACGCAGAAAGCGGCACCGTCCCTTTCTTTCTACCATCTTTTGGGCAGAAGAAATGCTTTCTCCCCTGCGAAATCAACTTGCGTTGTGGGTTATGTAAATCTCCGCCGATATGGTACATTCAACTTCATGGATATGTGTATCTATTATATTATTATTTTACAATCCATGGCGGACTCCTCTTCCGCTCTTTTCGCGAGCACAAATTTTTGGCCAAATTGCAAAATATGTCGCCGGATTGCGTTGGCTAAGTGCAAGCAAACAATTTGTCAAATCAAATTACCGCAATTATTTAGTGTAACTGTCATGTGCGAGCGGCTAAAAAAGACAGCGGCAGCCAGCCAAGCGTTGTCACCTGCCGCACGTGCGCAGGTGCAGCAGGGGTACTACATATACATGGATACTACTAGTACTTGGTATGTTTTAACCGACTAGATTATACCTCTAATGGTGAAGTCTACTCCTAATTTGAAGGGCATTCTTTTAACAGAGTCTGTTTTGTTGTGAGCATGGATAGGATACTCTTTTCCACCGATAGTTTTCCCTTGATTTCAATAATTTAAAGTTAATTTCTGAAAAGTCAGAATTGGATTTTTCCCCAGTTAGAACTAATGTATAATTAATATATATAACTATTAACACATTTATTGAATACTCTTCTTTATAGTAAAGTAAATCCTTTTCCAAACGATCTTTGCAGGGTAAATACCCTTCAAGAGATGAACTTTAGGCCCTATTAGACCCTAATTTGCATGGGCAATTGGTGCCAATTACAAGTGCAATTGGGAAAACAAACTGTGGCAACTGTGTCTATGTGTGTGGGTGACTGACTCATCCGACGGATTGATCAACTTTGAACTCTGGCGAACAATAGGCTCCCAGAGCCGAAGCTGGCGGAGATTACGACGCATGCGCGCCCGCAACTGACATTACGAAACTGTGCTCGTGTTTACTTTTCGGCTAACTACTACTATATACGGGCCTATATATATATATATATCTATATATGCTGGTCTACTTTGCAGCAGCAGCCCAACGAGAAGAGGTAAGAGGAAGAAGCCAGCTTGGGGCTGACAAAAGACAATGCTTTTCTTTTTTCAAATTGTTTTAGTTTGGGTTTTTTTTTTTGCCTTTGTGTTTTGGGTCTCGTATAGTTTCCACGCTGAGGTGCGTTGTGTGGCTTGGCTTGGCTGAGTCGCTTTTTCGTGCTCGTCGTGGAAAACACTTTCACTGCCCATGATGAGGCAGTGACACGGTCGTCACCATCGCGGCTCCGTCTTCTTGTGGGTGCTGTGCCTCTTTGCCTGCGATGTACTGTGGCAATGGAAGCGCGACCGAGCCAGTTACTCAGTTGCTCAGCTTGGGAGCCGCATTTTCGGTTCAGCTGCGGGCGAGTTCGGAGGTGTTTCTAGCCAGCAAAGGAGAGATTCTTTCTACACAAATATACTAGGAATTACCAGCCAAGGAAGCACTTACAAAGGATTTCAGTAACAAAATTGGTCTATTAAGTGCGAACTTCTGTAGCAGATTAACGATTACTTCAGAGGATCAGATGTCCTTTTGATAGATTCCAAAATAAAGCTAAGATTTTTTAAAAAGAAGAAGAAAGTAACTCATTTGTGTAACAAAAATATGAATCTTACAGCTTTGAGCTGGTGAACCATAAAACCAAGTGATTTACATTATTAAACAATAATTAATAAAGTTATATTAAATAATAAGAAAAGTATTATCCTTAAGAAAGTTCAAAAACATCTGATTTCTCGGAATAGCTCTAAGCTCTTAGTGCACGGAAACGGAATAATATATTTACAGCAAAACATTGCTTGGAATTCATTTTAATAAATTAAACAAAATAAAACTCGGATCTAAAAAATACATTTTTTAAACCAATATTAAAAAATAAAACGGCAGCTAGTAAATACCTTTTAAAATTAACCCCGCTCCATGATTACTGCAACGCCATGCCAGGACACGTGAGCCGAGACCTGAATTGGCTGCACTTCCTGCTGTCCCTGTGGGCTCTGCTGCAGGGTAAGTGACTTCCAGATCAGCAAAGATCACACTTCACAAATACAAATGATCCCAATCCTCCTCTTCCTCCTTAGTGACCCTCTGCCAGCCGTATCAGTTGCCGCATCGCTGCTCGAATCGTCTCGAAAACGCTCTAGAGCACATGCGACGCCGTAGTATTCAGACCAAGAGCTCCTCCACGGATCGCAACCGCGGATCGCGAGCCATGTGGGAGCCACCGCCGCAGAGTCCGTACCAACTTTACCATAGCTTCTACGGGCAGCACAGTGAGCCGGAGGACGACTTCTACAATGTGGGTGGCGGTGCCTACAACTCGGGACGCGGCTACCATGCCAAGCTCCTGCACCGGAGCGGCAGACCCTACCCCTTCTCTGATCCCAGCAGTGCTCTGGAGCTGGAGGATCTTTTGGCGGTGAACCAGGAGACGCACCAGCAACAGCAGCACCAGCACAGGCAACCTCATAAGCTGGCCATTTCCCGGGTGGATGTGGAGGATCTCAAGGTGCGTGTGCCGCCAGCAAAGTCGGCCAATCGCTGGGTGGAGATTGACAAGTGCAAGTTCAGCACCGAGAACTCCACGCTGGACACCCGTCTGATCTTTCCGGACCTCACGCTCAGCGGCAAGGTGGTGATGCAACCGATGGGCGGCAAGTGCCACATGATCCTGCGGCTGCGACACGCGGGCATAGAGTTCCGTACGGTGCCGTTGGGCTATGACCACGCCTCGGGACAATCCTCTGGATACGAGCAGTCTCGAAGATTGGGAGCTGCCTCCGTGAGAACGGATTCCCACTTCGCGGAACCTGGCTTCATATCGGTGTTTGCCCACGGCTGCCAGGGACCCAGTGGCATTCGCCTTCGCCAGAACTTCAAGCGGAGATTCGGACACGCTCCTGAGGTCGAGCTGGGTGAGCCGCATGTGATACTGGGCACCAGCAATCGACCGCAAGGCCAGAGATGGGGCAAGTACCACCAGCAGCCGCAGCAGTCTACGAGCTACGACATCCGGTTGGGCCAGAATCCGCAGAGGGACCAAAGCCTGGAGCTGGGCAGCGATTCCGGGGAGTTTGTCGATGTCAACGGCGATAACTTTTACCGGCGGCAGTTTGGCAAGAGGCGAAGACGCAGACGGCGCTATGCCCAGGATAATTTCGAGGACCAGATCAACTTCAGCGAGGATGTGCTGCACTTTGAGGATGAGCAGCTCCAGCAGCTGGTGGAGCCGGATGCCCGCGCTTTTGCGGATATCTTCAGCGCGGGGAGCGGAGCCGAGACTAGCTCTTCCGGCGCAGATCGCGAGGAGCTGGTGGGCGAGGCCATGTCCCACGAGCTGGAAAAGCTCTTCTCCATGGGAGTACGGGGTCTGCTAACCACCTACATGCAGCGCGCCCTGCAGCCGGCCATCAAGGAGACCCTGATGGAGAACATGGGTTACACCCTAAGCTACGGATGACAGGGTGACCGCCTGCTCCAACTCCGACTCTACTTTAAGCCCTATTTATGTGTGACGATGCAGCAGCAATAAAAGCTTTAATCTTACCAACTTGGCGGTATCCATCGGCTCGATCTTGAACTTGGTGGTGGCGGGTGCTGCCTGCGATTTTCACTAATAGGATTTCACCTGGCTGCTGGCCATCAATAGTTCTCAATTATTCAGCGCTCGATGGCTTTGCTTTCACTTGTTGGCGATCAGCGCGCATTCCGTTGCCGTCGTGCAGTTGGCTTCGAGTATCCGTGGTGACTGGCGCCTGGCCAGGATGCTTTGAGGTTACATTGGGGGTTGCTGGTGCTCCCGCATGATGCTGATGCTGTAAGGCAGCCAAGGCGCAGGCGCGTCCCGCCCCCCAAGGACACTGATTGGTTGGGCCGCTTCTGACGGGGGTGACCAATGGAACGTTGGCGTGGGCGTCAATTAGGATAAAGTGTCATTAAATTTGACAGCTGCTTGAAATGGAATTTAAATTTGACTTTGGGTTTGGGAGTTTACACATAAAGTTTGAAGTTTTTTGTATTGAAAATGGAATGAAAGCGGGCGTATGTAACAAAATATTGGTAAATATTAAGGTTTTCAATATATCAGACATTGATAACGCATTAATAAACTTTTCATTTTTTATTTAAATATATTTTGTTGATTTTAAATCTCGATTTTTAGTATTTTCTGTTAAAAATTCCATATTTTATTTTTAGTCTTCATCATACATATATGGAAAAATAGAGCCTATAAAAGTCTTTGGAGTCAAACAAAAAAAAAATTATCTGAAATGTTTAATAAAAACGTTGAAAAAGGTTTAATTTATATTAAGGTACACAAATAAGCTTCCGTTCACATTTAAATTCGATTAACAATCGACTTAACAATTGACTTTATCAAGCTATCCGGTAACACTAAAAGCTTAACTTCGTCTGGCAGCCCACCATACAAGTCCGTCCCTTGTGCCACGGTATTTTGCTACACCCACGAAAACGGTCACACCGCCCTCAGGAAATCTCTCTTTATTATGTGATGCACAAACCAAAAAAACAAAAACCAATAATCACAACAAGCATACTGGCGTAGGTAAGTGTCTCCCGCGACAACCAGGTGTTCGGTGGACTGCGGGCAATACCCACCTAAAGTGGGAGCGATCCCAGGAAGTGGAACTCCGTGACAATGAGTTTGTTTACGTCCACGAGTGCTGTGAAGGAGAACGGGGAGCGGAGGCCGAGGCCACTCAGTCAGGTGTCTGCGCATTATATAATAACAACTCCCAGGCGGACGAGGCGCCGAGATAAGATAGCTGGATGGCCGGGCGGACTTCCGGACTGGCCCTGCCGGATGATGGGCAAAGGTCGCGGCCAGGCGTAGGAGCTTTCCGCATCCGCAGTTGGACGACCTTGGGGGCCTTCGCAATGATTTTCGTGCGTCAATGCCAATGCCCTAATGATATGTTTTTGTTTCTCGCAGATAAAGATCAAGCGAAGACGACAAAGCAGAGCGGCACAAAGGGAAAGCAAGCGATCTTTAAGGCGAGTCATGCAGGTCGAATGCCTCCACAGCCAGCGCCAGCGCCACACGAACGGGAGGCTGTGAAGGGAGCCAGCACCACCTCATTTCCACGCATGCTAGCGGTCCTCGGCGGAGGACGCACACATCATTCGACCGCACCCGACAGCAGCTAGCGATGACGGAAACCAGCGGCGCCCGCCTTTCGGTGGCCTCCGGCGGGGGAGCCGGCACAAGTAGCGGCGTGGACGGATCCCCATACATACGCACCATCGAGTGGAACATGATGAACAAGACCAAATTCTTTCCGCTCTCCATGCTAAGCTCCTTCTCGGTGCGCTGCTGCCTCTTCCCGCTGACGGTGATCAAGACGCAGCTGCAGGTGCAGCACAAGAGCGATGTCTACAAGGGCATGGTGGACTGTGCCATGAAGATCTACCGCTCCGAAGGCGTGCCCGGCTTGTATCGCGGTTTCTGGATATCCTCGGTGCAAATTGTCTCCGGTGTCTTCTACATTAGCACCTACGAGGGCGTGCGTCACGTGCTCAACGACATGGGTGCCGGACACCGAGTGAAGGCGCTTCTCGGTGGTGGCTGCGCCTCGCTGGTGGGCCAGACCATCATAGTTCCTTTCGACGTGATATCACAACACGCCATGGTGCTGGGAATGTCGGCCCATGCCGGCTCCAAGGGCGATATCAATCCGTTGGGTATTAAGTCGTGGCCCGGCCGGAGTCGCCTGCACATCTCCATGGATATTGGCAGGGAGATAATGCGACGCGACGGGTTCCGGGGCTTCTACCGCGGCTACACCGCCAGTCTCATGGCCTATGTACCTAACTCTGCCATGTGGTGGGCCTTCTATCACCTCTATCAGGGTAAGTCTGGCGCTCGCATTATTGCGATTAGATTAATTAAATTTTGGCTCTATTCACAGACGAACTGTGCCGCATCTGCCCGATTTGGGTTTCCCATTTGTTCATCCAGTGCGTGGCCGGCAGCCTGGGCGGCTTCACAACGACAATATTAACCAATCCATTAGATATAGTTCGCGCCCGTTTGCAGGTAAGTCTCACGATATGCTCAGGATTCTCGGAATCAATTCCATAATAGCTTGTTTTCTGTACTTTACTCCTAAATTTGTAAAACAAGAATTTGATTTGTCATCAAAATCGTAAAATGCTGCTTTGCAATTCTTATTGAATCATACGTAATTGTGCTACGAGTGCTCTTATCTTAGGCAAAGCATGTGCTTGTCCTTCACAGTACGTAATCTACATTGTCTTGTCTTCCCCCAGGTCCATCGTTTGGACTCGATGAGCGTCGCTTTCCGGGAACTGTGGCAGGAGGAGAAATTGAACTGCTTCTTCAAAGGCCTGTCCGCCCGCCTGGTGCAGTCGGCGGCCTTCTCATTCAGCATTATCCTAGGCTACGAAACCATCAAGCGCATTGCCGTGGACGAGCAGTACAAGCACCAGATCCGCTGGTGAAGAGAGCGCATACGCACAATCCCCCAGCCAAACTGAAACCAACTCAAAACTGCATTTAAGCGACGTACTGAGAACCACCAAACAAGGAGGAGTTTCGCCCAAGATTGTAAATAACAGGAGGAGAAGGAGGAGGAGGAGGAGTAGCACAGGTTAATTAGTTGAATTACCATCTATAGCGAATTATGGAGGCATGGACAGCAGACGCTTCGACGATGTACTTTTAGCAGAACGTTTCAATTTGCTTGCTAGAATGTTCAAGCAACGCGGCAGCAGTTCAATTTGCAAATACACCAAAGTGTTGTAGCTTAAAGTGTACATTATTTTTGTTATACTTAGTCATTTTATACCTTACACGCATAGAGGCCGATCGGTGTGACAAGCATAATTTATTATACACATAATGGTACTTGTACTAGTACGTAATTGATGATGATGATGTTGATAATACTGTTGTTTATATTGGTAACCCCATTAACTTTACACTACTAATTAGCACAGCAACTGGACATGCCGAATTAGACATAAATGTCGAAACAGGGTTCCCCCTTATATACTTAGTTAAGCATTCTGTGTCTGTGTTCTCTAAATGGATAAACCTAGCTTTAGTCTGCATTGTAATAAAGTACAAACCAAGAATTGTTACATTTTTGGCACAGTGAAAATATGAAAAGCCCTGCGCACAACCCTAACTAAAGATGATTTGCAGGATCTGCTCCAGATTCTATAAGAAGTGGTCGCGACAATAGTGTCCTTGTTCCAATGTGCTGAAACTAGCTAGTATTCAAGTTGAAATCCGTTGAGATTGGTTCGTATCCCAATTACAGCTTTATAAAACCTAGTTGAGTTCCTATTAAAACCACATTTGGGGTAATAATTGATAGTTGGACTTTAATTCGTGATTTTACTATATAAATAAAATAAATAAGTTATCTAATTTGGCATTTCTAGTTACTCTCCGCTGCTGCCACAGTGGTTGTTGTTGTTGTTGTTGTCGACACATCCTCTAGCTTGGCTGTGATGGTAGCCGGCGACGTCTCTGGCTGAGCCGCCTTCAGATCCTGCTTACGCCAGGCATTGTTAAAGTTCTTGATAGGAGTGGGCACTTCGCCGGTGGGTGCCACGTCATTGGACTTGATGACCGGTGGCTGCGGCAGCGGTGGCTCTTCGCTGGCCTTGTTGTAGATCACCCAGTTGTCGGGTCTGTCCGGTTTGGTCAGTACTGTAATCGGTGCGAAAGCCACGCTGGCCAGCTGCTTGAGCCTCTGGGCCTTCTGGCGGGCCTCCGAGTTGCGTTCGTCGTAGTCCTCCGTCTCGTCCGCCAGTATGTCGTTGCCCAGCTGCTTGCCCAGGCTGTCGGGGAAGACGGTCACCTTGCTGTTCGTCACAGTCCGGCTGGAGGTGGACAGCATGGGCTTGGGCACCTCGGTCACGTAGCTCGTCTGCGTCTTGTTCGCCAGCATGGGCATAACGTAGTTGTCGTCCAGGGAGGTCACGTTCGTTCCGGTCGAGTTGTGGGTCGTCGCGTCTCTCATCAGTTGGGGTCGCATGTAGCCGTCCTTGTCGAACTTTTTGGTGGACATGTCCGTTGGGTCCGTCTCCTTGCGAGTCTCTGTCTTGTATAGATCATTGCTCGGTACGTCCTCGTCGTAAACGTAGTCTTCTTCGTCTGGAGTCGGGTTGCTTTCATCAGTGGTCAGGTTGGAGAGGGTCCTGCTCACATAGTCGTAGTCCTGTAGGTAGAGCTTGTGCTCTGTCTGTGGAAGTTCGTTGCTGGCATTGCCCGCCTCCTTGAGTTCCGGTGTCCGTCCGTAGAACGTCTGCAGTTGCGTCTGTGGCCTGTAGACCGAACTCGAGCTAGAGCCCGAGAACGGACTGGGATTTCTGTCCGTGCTCAGTTCCCTGTCGTAGTATAGTTCGCTCTGGGCTGGCGGGTAGTCTGGTCTGTAGGAAGGTGGCCCCACCAGGCCGTAGGATCCTCCACCTACTCCCCCCTGACTCTGCTGCGGCCGCGGATGGGAACTCACAGCTAGACCCAGCTCCTGGCTAGGTCGCGGTCGTATGTTGAAGCTAAAGGTGCTGTCCGCACCATTGGCACTGGCCACTCCGGAGATGCTGCCGAAGTTTCCGGCGCTTACGGCACTGCTAGAGGCGTGCAGAAACCCGGAACCGGGATTAGCACCTATCTGAGAGCTGGTGGACACCGGATAGGAGTGCACCGAAGGCGGACGTGGGGAGTAGGAGGGGGATCCACTCAGGATGTGTGAGTTTCCTGCTATGCTAATAGGACTATGAACCACATTGTTCTCAAAACTGGGACGCTGCTCCTTGTGGCTCTGGGAAATGGGCGAAGGAGTCGTGGGCATCGGTCGACGGTTACCCAGGGGATTGAAACTGTTCGTGGCAAAGGTCAAAAAGTTCTGGAAAATGTTCGGTGCTCGGGTCGTGGTCCGTCTGTCGTCGTTGTCGTTCAGGTAGATGATCGTCGGTGGCTTCGTCCTCTGTCCCTGTGTGCTGATCTCGGCCAGGGGCTGGTGGTACCCATAGCTAGGGAGCGGTACTGGAGTTGTGCTCGCATAGTCCACGTAGTGCGGTGCGTAGTTAGTTTCGTAGTACGGTTTGTGGGCAGTCGTGTACTCTGCGTAGTCCGTCATAGATGGTCGTGAGACGGGGCTCTTATTCGTCTGTCGTATGTTAATCTCAATCTCGTACTGGTCGGCGTTCGGTCCGTTGACCACCACCTTCTGGGGTCTCTCGTAGAGCGGTCTGTTCTGGTACTGTCTCAGTTCGACGCCCCGCTTGGTGGGCTTGGTGGTCTTGGGCGCCTTCGTTTGTCGCGTTGATCGGCCCAAGCTGGCTGTGGAGCTGGTCAGGAGAACCGACGGAGTGCTAGTACGGTTGCGTTGAAGGTGTAACAGTCGGGAGTCTAGAGTCTTGTCTATGGACTTCGTCTCCTGTTGGGGTATCAGTTTCCTAGAGTCACGTCTCTCGGTCTTGGGGTTTTCTGTACTCTGTCCAAGAGGTGGTTCCTCTTTAGTTGCCTTTGTAGTTGTATCAGTTTGGGTTAGGTCAGTCTGTCTTGTCTCCTGGCTAGTCCTTAACTCTGGCACTTCCACCATGTCCTCTACTTCGTCCTCCACAAACTCATTCTCGTCTTCCTCGCCCTCCTCAGTCAAAGTTGCTGTCCCAGTCTCTGTGTCCGTAGTGTTACCCCCTGAGCTCCGTAGCTCCACGGGCACATTGTTAATGACCACACGTCTCTTGGGTCCCGATCCCTCTGGCCTGCGCACATTCACGCTCTTAAGGTTGATGGTGATCTTCGGGGACTTGTCCAGTTTGTTGTTGACACCAGTCACGGGTTTGCGGGTGGTCTGTCGGTTGTTAGTGTTACTGTTACTGTTCTTGTTGGTAGACGTCACTGTTTTGCGTTTGAGGTCAAGTTTGTCGCTAACTTTGGAGGGACTCCCGTTGGTGGGTCGATGGAAGCCAGTGCCTGAGTTGGCGTTAAGCTCCACCTGAGGCTTGGTCGGTCTCACGCGGTTCGAAAAGCCCGCCTTGTCCTCCTTGAGGACCTGAACGGAGCCCAGCTCCGGCTGACCCATGTTGAACACCTGATCTGGCACCTGCTGATTGTGGAAGGGATCTTGCTCCAGCCAAGGGCTCAGATCAATGGGCGTCAGACTGCCCACTCCGCAGCTCTGTCGCTCGTTGTCCTCGAACTCCGCTGGGATGAATACGTGTGGCTGGAGAGTGCCACCGCCCACCGTTCGGCAGAGGACCTGAGCCAGGGACACACGTCGCAGGGAATGCAGCTGGGCGGGGGTGAAGGAGCTCTCGAAGCCACCGTTCTCGTACCAGAAACGATCTCCTCGCCTGGCATTGCTGAACTGCTGGGCAATGATGCAGGCAAAGGTGGGACCCACCAAACCTCCTACCACAGGACGCTCTGCAATGCCGCCCACAAAGAGATCGATGTCGTGGACGCTGCGATAGGCGTGGCCAATGCGCTTGGCCGACTCCGGACCCACCACGTTTGCTGGGGAAGAAAGAAGGTAAATATAGATGTATAACTCTGTGATCATTGGGATAACATTAAAGAGATTTCTTCAGTCAAACGTGCTTCTATCATTACATAACTTCATAATTAGAGAAGAGATATCTTTTTGTGCAAAAATTGCTTAAAGAAAGTGATTTCCCTCGAGGTGTGTAATCACTTAATTGGTGTTAATGCGTTAATCAAGTGAGGAAAGTTGAGGCTATGAAAGCAGCTTACCAAAGTCATCCCAGCTGTGGATGGGGCTGAGGCCACAGGGCACCCTCCAAGCGCTGTAAGGGGCAATCCCATGATCCCGTCCCCTCTGAATGTTGATGGCAGCCAGGTCCAGGCCAAAGGGAAAGCCCGGTGTCTGGAAGAGGTGATTGGTCAGCTCGGGTGTGATGAACTCATCCCTCTTCAGAGCTCGCTGGGAGGCCAAGCCACGCAAGAGACGATGCAGTGACCCGGCGGAGCCAATGTCGCCCCGTTGGAACTCCTCGTGCAGGCTGACATCTGGAGAAGGCAATAAGAAGAGGTTACTCATAGACTTAGCTGAGCTAAGATGACCCCAAACTTACTGTTGCTGATCACATTGTGATGGCGATCGCATCTTGTGTAGGAATTCTGGACCAGCGAGTGGCCAAAGCGAAAGGCGGCGGCAGCAAAGGCATTGGCCACCGTGGGATTCACCTTCGAACTGTACCGTTCGTAGTAGCCCGAGGGCAGCAGGTCCAGATCAAAGAGCTTGGCCACCTCCCGGCCCAGAATGACGGGCAGGAACTCCCGGAAGGTTATGTGCTGGAACATGGCGCCCACAATGCGACGCGTCTCCTGGTACACCTTCTCATCGCTCCAGTGCGGATTCAGCTCGCTCAGCTCGAGGGCTATCCGGTTGTGTTCGCCTACCCAGACATGGTGCATGGCCAGCAGACCCGGCTGCTCTCCACTCCTTCCATCTCCGGACCTTATACACTTGGTGGCTATGGCACCCCGCTGGCACACATCGTCGGCAGGATCTCCACGACCATAGATGAGCAATCCATGCCGGAAGACTCTTGCATTGTCCGAAGTCTTGGCACTGTTCGAGTAAATGGGCGAGGCGTCGATGTAGGAGGTAACCTGATTGGTCTGTTCCCGCCAGGACAACACACAGTCGCGTCGCTGGGCAGGAGCTGAGCGCAGGAACTCCAGGCAGTGCACCTTGAGTGGAGCCAGCCAGGGATCGTCCAGGGGCACCTTGATGGGGAAGCAGGCTGGATGGAAGTCCTTGCCCCCACAGCAACTGGGAATGGAGCCGTTAATGGAGCTACCAGGATAGAGAGATGGGAAGGAAGGAAATAATAGAATATATAGATTTCGATTTTAGTTAAAACTGCTCACCGTGGCTGTGCCGTCGAGGTCATGTCGTGGTCCAGCAGCTGTCCCCACTGGGCTATCATCAGGGTTAGCGGCGCCTCGCCTTCCCTAGCTCCATGGACCAGCAAACTCACGAATCGCGACGAGGACAAAGTGCTGCCATCCGCGGAACTCCTCACAGTGTCCACACCATCACCATACTCCGGCGGCAGGAACCGATTGAAGGGCATCTGGGCGGCACCCCACCTTGGCCGTCGCTTGTTGTTGCAGGTGCCATCATGGGTTCGGTACCGCTCCGAGGCAGGCATGCAGGGTGGCGGATCCCGCGGCGGACACAAACCCTCCAAGGCGGTGCGACGCAGGGAGATGCGCTGCGTGTGCGACTGGCGGGCCAGCTCATCGATGTGCTGGAAGCTGCGATACCCAGGGTTAGATGGAGATCAAGGCGGCCGGATGGCGGGCAGAGGGTGGACCAGGACGCAGCCAGGACGACCTAGCTGCTGCCGCTGGACATCCTCAGCCCGCATCCAGAGGCTCGGATGTGGCCGACATGGCTGCGCTCAAATTTCGAGTTCGAGTGCCGACTGCTCAAGCCGCCGGCTTCTATTTATAAAACGCTCGCGACTCCACACGGAATCAGAGTTTGGTGGAAACGAGTTCGCTCCAAGTGGGATTCACCGGGTGGTGATGGTAGTGGTGGTGGTCTGGTGTGAGTGCGCTTGCAGGTGTGAGATTGTGGCGGGAAAACGCATGAGAAATCAGTGAGCAGTGAGCAGCTTGCCGCTGGCTTTAATTCACCCCGTTTTTGCTTTCCATTTGCCGCGTTTATTAGCAACTCTTTTTCAGTTTTTATTTTTTTATTTTTCGACAATTTTCATTTCGTTTTAATCCCGAGGGGTATAATGACTCGGTCATGAAACATGCCTAGCTTGGGGGATTGGAGTGCGTCTCTCTATGAGTAAGCAGAAATCTGAGATATAGGGTCATTTTTTGACTAAAGTTTAGACTTTAAAATACAATTATAAAGGAAGGAAGTAATATATAATTGGTTTAATTACGGGAAGCCTATAAAAAATAAATCAATTTACCTAAAAATTTAACTGATTTTAGAACTGTGACAAGTATCATAATAACTTATTGTTTACATGAGCACTCAGAGTAAATATTACTATTTTGCTGCTTAACACATTGAGAATTTTTGTGGAAAGCAAATATTGTGCTGCAGGAGCCTCTTATGTGCTTGGATTTCCCTCAAAAATAATTAGTTAATAATTAAAAAAGATACTATATTTAATTAAGACCCATATTCAAAGATGTCTCAAACTTAACTCATTCCCCCAAAAAGATAAAACCATTGATTCCAATCTAGATAGGAAAATGGCAATCTGCGAATCAGCTTTCTCTTGTCTCAATGAGCTTCGACAAACTTCCTGCCTGGCATATAATTTTCTGCGATCTTCCAATCAATCTATCTTCTAGGCGTTTTCACTTTTCCTCTCACGCATCTGCAAGAAAATTAGCGTTGATTGAAGGCTATTTTCGATTGCCCCCGGGGGATGAGCACAGCGCAAAGTGTATAATTGTTTCGGCACGTTTTTCCAGTTTTTCCAGCAGGTGAAAGTGGAAACATGTAGGTATATTTTCCCAGGCTTAGTTAGGCTTTGTGGCAGCCACGCTTGTCATTGCTCGGAGTGCCTATTATTTATTTATTAAGCATTGTTTTTAAAGGAGAGCGCCCTTTGCCTTGGGTTCACGCAGCGTATACGCAATATGGAGAAAAAAGCGCAGCCGCAGCGTTGTCAGCAGCTGTGCTGGGTTCATTGCCCTCGTTGGAAACAGAAGAAAAAAATTACAATACAATTCAAAACTTTCGTACGAAATGAGAGGAGCTTGAGGCCGAAATGGTTGGCCTGCCTCAGCTTGACTTGGCTGGTAGAAAACGAAAGTCGCCCCATGTTTGTGTTTCAGTTTCAGCTTCGGTTTCTGCTTCTTTCTTCGCATATCAGTCGTCGTCGTCGTCGCAGTCGCCGCAAAAGCTTTGCCTTTCGCTGTTTTTGTTGTCGTCTCCGACGTCGTCGCTTGATGTAATCAAATTGCGAATGGCCAATCTGAAGCTGGAGCTGGAGCTGAAGCTTCCCTCCAGCTGGCGTGGGTATTTCTTTGTATATAATTTTTCTAGCGCTGCCGCTGTCGCTTTCTTTGGCTTCTAATTTGGCTAAATGCTGCTTTTGGCACCATTAACGAGCTGATCATCATCTCCGCTCACCACTCTTCGCTCGCTGATTGACGCTGGACATTTCTGTTGATATTTAATTAAACCAAACATGCTGGCTGGCTGGCCATTTCGTAATTTGATTGTGGCGGCTGCTTCACCGAAAGCATTTCCCATTAATGGCCATCAGCATCTTTTGTCTGGCAATTGTCTGATTGGTACGATGTCGCCGCGTTTTGGCCCATTGATTGTACGTAAATTACGTAAAGGGGATTCGGGCTGCTTGCCCAGCTTTGCATTCGGCACGGTCAGAGCTCATTGCACCTGAGAGACGAGGCTCGCGCACACACCTGAGTAAATGGCCTTTTTCGGCCGGGTGAAAGTTCTCGGCTTTAACGCGCTTTTCGTTCGTTATTTGTGTGGAAAATCCACAAAAGCCAACCCGTTGTGAAAAGTGAAAACTCTGGCAGCGGAAAAACTGGAAAAACTGCAAATAGAGATGGAGATGGAAATGGCGTGGTTGCAGTTGGTGATAGAGATGGAGTGGAAGTTGGTGGCGTCTGCCATTTCCGCTGAGCTCGGCCAAAGAGGTCATTTAACCCGGGCAGCTTTAATTCACGTTCGCCCAGCGCATTCCTGTCCCGATCTGGTATTGGTTTTGGCCTCGCTTGTCTGCCAATTATCCGGCATTTCAATGTCAAAGTGAAAGTTGACTCTTAGTCATGAGCAATCACAGTGGGACGCCCATCGCTTTTTTGGCTAAGATTATTTTTGCCACAAAGCCCGGTGGAGGGTAAAGAGGAAGATGAGGCGGAGGAGGGTTCACTTCCACTTGAGGCCAGGCCAGTTCGTTCCATTTCAATCGCAACTCCAACTCATTAGCTCTGCCAGCTCTGGCTGCCATGGATGCCGTAGAACTCGTTAATCAAGCGAGAAAGTTGCCAGCGGTAATTGTTGGCAGAAGGCAGGAACGCTCGAGGAGGAGGAGGCGGCGGGGGCCACAGCATCCTCTACTCAATAATATTGCTTACATTGTTGTCTTTGTCTTTTCCGTCAGTTATTTCTTTATTTTTTCCCCCGTTGGATGCCCGGCTGAATGCTCGTTTTGCATTAGATTGCCAACGGCCAGAAACTCGAGAGTAACCTATAAGTGGTTGCGGGTGCTCCACCGAGGGCGGCTCAAAGAGTGATTGAAGGCATTCCGTATGGTTTACATTTTTACTGAGAAATTTATCAAGGCAAAACGATGTCTTTCATATATTTAAATATCTGGTTTTGGCCAAGATTTGAACGTATTTAAAGAACGTATGATGGTGCAACATTTATTGAAATTAAGCTTTCGTAAGGCTATTCCTTTAGTGTTTATTTTTTACAAGCTTACGACTTATATACAAATAAAGAATATTCCCGGCTTTTCCAGAACTTTCCAGACCTCCCCCCGAAGCCACTTTGATTTTTAATCATGCGCCTCGATTTGGTCAATAACTTTTTTCATATGTCATAGCCACAGAGATATTTGCGGCTGATGAACTCATGACCCGCCACACACTCTGTGCACCCACATCCACCACATATTCCCTCATTCCCCACCCACATGGAAGCCTCCTTCTGGAACTATACCCCCATTCCCTGCCCACATCATACCCTCTTTCCCGAACTTACTTCTTCCGAAAGGCCTTGGCTGCTGCTATGGTGGCATAGGCGGCCATCTCCCGGCGCTCCGAGTCCGTGGTTGGGGCATTGAAGCGGGATAGCATCGCGGCTGGATGATTGTCCTGCAGAGTTTGACCTTTTGTTGGAAGGTATTTGCGAGATTTTCGAGGATTTGAGTCATGACCAGTCATGGTAGTGGAAACACTAGTACCCACCATTGCGCAGCATCTCCGGCTGAATGCGACCGTAGAGCTCGGCCATGGCATCCAAGCCCTGGCGCACGCTCTGCTGCAGGGCCACATCCATCAATGTGGGACGCTGTGAGCGTCCGTTTCGCTGCCCCTGGAATGCCATCTTGAAGTCCTGCTCCTGCTCGGGGTCTGGCTCTGGCTCCTCCTCCAGCGGTATCAGCGGTCGTGGCAGCTCCTTGGTGGGCGGCTTGCCGCTGGCATTCTCCAAGTGCAACAGCAGGAGCAGCAGGCAGGCCACCAGCAGCAGCTGTGATGGCTGCAACATTCCACCGGCGACTTCTGGAATGGTTTATTCGCTGTCAAGTTCAAAGCTAGCAAAGGTTATCCCACGAATGTGACAAGTGGCGGTCCTAAATCAAAGGGATTTCTCAAGAAAAAATAGAAGAAAGAGTATCGCACTATAAGGGATATATCTGAGATTTTACAACTTTAATTGCTAATAATATGCAAACTATTAGCTGTTGCCAGAGCTATAAATCATAAATCGCTTTATCTACCTTGAGGGCGTAAAGAGGTGGCGAAAATATCAGGTTGACTCAATAAAGGGGGCCAATTAATGGCAATTATCAATAAAGTTACGTCGCTTTGGGTCGCCTCTAGTGATGTATAATGGCTGACTTGGCTTCCTTCGTGATTCGAGTGAAGCGATTACATCAGCAACAACTATAACATCAAAAACGCGCTGTTATTTAATGTATTTTTCTTTTTTTTAAGCTGCCCACAGCTAATTACAATAATAAAAAAAAAATAACTTCAACTGCAACTTATTATCGCCTAACCACATTATTCTTTTTTCCTGTCTTTATTTACTGTTTTTTTGCTTCAGTTTTTTGTTTTTGTTGATTTTATACTCGGCACTTTTTCTGCATTTTTATTAATTTCATTTTGTGTCGGCTTTGGCCGAGTGATTTTAGCTTTGCTTGTTATTATTATTGTTATTGTTTATTTAATACGCTTTTCAGCAGGGAGTTGATGTATTCATTGATCAAGTGCTGGCTTTGTATAATGAGGAATACAAGCCAAGCTCTTAAAGGCATTCTTTACATTCCAAGGCCCAGATAAGGCATTAAATAAGAGGAAATTCTCGTCATTTCGTTAAACACTCTATTTCTTTTCTTTTCGTTGTTTTTATCTATATGTTATATAGTGTTTCCTTATTTGTGTGCCAGACGGAGTACCTTATTTGCTCCAATGACCGCGTAACAGGCGTCCAGAGCGCCAGCGTTCGATGTAAACAATATTTTTATGGTAAAAAACTACCTACAATTTTTACCGGTGTCTCATAATAGTTTGTTTTGGTTTGTGCTTATTAGAGGATTACGCAGAGTGGTAGTTACATATATAGAAAGAAAAGGAAAACTGCTTTAAAAAAATATTTAATAATAATTAATGATTAAGATTTCTTTAATAAATATATTCTATATTGGTAAGAAAAGACACCTAAGTCAATAAATGAACTTGTTAAATTTTCTTTTTAATTTGAAATTTGTAAATAGTTTTGAGTAAAGGTAATTGTTGTTGTAAAAAATGTTTTTACAGGTAATGTTCAAGAAACTTGTAGTAATGGAAACTAAAAAGCAAATAAAATATATCAATACTTTTTAATATGCTGTAAGTCATTTCTCATTAAAATATTTATTTTTTATTTATTTATATAAATATAAATATATTTCACTGAGTAAAGTTCCAAAATGCATTTTATATAAAGCTAAATATAAATATATTTTTTACTGAGTAAAGTTCCAAAAAGCAAAAATGGTAAAATTACACTTGAATTTGCTTAGTTATTTATAAATGCTAAAATGTTTGCAAAAAAGAGTTTTTATTGCTTATTAAAATATTTTTCTCCGAGTAAAGTTTAAGGTTGTATTCAAGTAACGCTATTAAAAAATGTAAATAATAATATTAACTTTAAATATATTTTATTTTCTCAGCTGTATTCTGTAAGTAAATCCATCACTTAATATTTAACTTCCGTGATAAGTACATTTTTGGGTTAATATTATGCAGAGTTTTTCACAAAAAGAAAACCCCCGTTTTCCACGGCCACTTTGAAGCCTTCTTGCGTGCCTGCAAATGGAGTGTTTAATTTTTCATCCAAAAATTATGCAATTAGGCTCAAGAGCCCCACCGTCTTGCATAAGGCCATTTTCCTCTTCCTCGAGCAAGGGTCCAAGCCCCACAACTACCTCCTCAGCCACCCACCCACCGCCAGGTGGCCGCCAGGAAATCGCTAGCTTAAAGAAATTTCACAGACACGCTCACTTAGTTAACTGTGGCACTCGGGCCATTAATAATAATCAATTTGTTGGATGATCTTTTTGCGAAAAAACGGAAATTGATTTACCCCTAAGAGAGCGGTGTAGGCAATTTGTAGTTGGTAATTGCCGTGATTAGCACCTGCTGCAATTAGCCTGATTCGGACTTGATATATATCTATATTCCTGAGCTGCTCCTGGGGATAGTTTTGGGCGATTTTTCAACTCCTCGCGGCACAGCACACACCGAAAAGAAACTTTTTCGCGTTTGTATCTCGGATCGTCGTAAACCGAACTAAATCGATTCTCACCTCACGGCTGCCATTAGAAGCCAAAAGAAACACAGACGCCGAGCCGCAAAGCCGAGACATGCCACAGCTTCACAACAAAAAAAAAAGTAAAGAAAAAAACTCTGAAAAAAAGTGAAAAAGCCAAACTCACAGAGAAAAAAAAAACATAATAAAGATGAAAAAGCACCCAAGACTTCCAGGCGAGCGACCAGTTCTCCGCCGGCTTTCATTCACAGCCCGCGCAGTGGCAGTTTTTTTTTCGTCCAACACCCCTTCTTCTACTTTTAAATATTTATTATTTATTTTCAACTTGTTGGCGCTTATCGCCGCCGCCGCCGTTGCCATTGCCGCTGCCTTCGCCGAGGCCCCTCCTTTTCCGTATTCAAATCGAATCGAGAGAGAGATAAAATGCCTTGCGGCTGCATAAAGTTCCCATTAAAGCAGAAACATAAGAAATGTCTCACCATCGCCGATCGCCATTCATCCGCTCCACTGGCCACTCCACTGGCAAGCGAGCGTCCGAGCATCCGACCAGCACCATTCAGGCATCCCATCCAGTCCAATCCAATCCAACCAGCTCCACATCCACATCCACATCCACATCCACGTCAATCCATCCGCAGCCGGTTCATCAAAAGATGCCCAGCTGGATGCTGTGCTCAGCGGACCGCTTCCCATTCCCATTGCCCAGTCCGCTCTTATCGCCCGCCGCCATCGAACTGCTTTCAATTAGAAGAGAAAGTTCTTGCCACAAGCGCAGGCGGGCAGGCGGGCAGGCCGGCAGGCAGAGTCAGAGGCAGTCAGGAAAAAGTGAAAAAAAATACAGTGAAATAAAAATAATCAACAAAAAGAGATGTTGTTACCGGCGGGCACTGGGTACCGCGTACTCCCCGCAGCGGGATCGGGTGAAGTCCATAAAAATTGCACCTCATAAATTAAGAAGTTGATGTATCACCGCGACGGCCCGGCGAGGTGACAACAATAACACCCGCTTCCAGCTCACAGGGATCGGGCGAAACTAAACCGAGTTAAACTGAACTGATCTCTGGGCAAAAAACAAAAACAAAAAACAAACAGAATATGCATAGAAAATGGCAAGAAATGACATCAGCACTGCAAAAAAGGCTTAAAATAGAAATGGAAATGGAACTGGAGTGTCGCTGGTAAAGAGTGTCTGTCAGTGCGGGAGACTGCCTTGGGAGATTACGCCGAATCCGTATAATACAATACAAAGTTACAAGATATATATGTTAGGTAACCAAGATCCAAAGAGTAGTTTTCTGAAAATTTTAAATTATTGAGCTTTAATAGAATCAAAATTTCAAGTTATTAATTAAATGTAATATAGTTCAAGAGCAACATTGATTAAGATTTTCGGTACCTTATAACAATGAATTTATTTTTACTGAAAAAAAGTATATTCTCTACTTTTTTTCAGTAAAAATAAATTTATTGTTTGGATAAATAAACATTACAAATTACAAGAAACTTAATGCAATCATTTTATAGAAAAGCAAGCGTGGAAGCTAACTTCGGGAAACCATAAATTTGGACTGTGGATCACGAAAATTGATCATAACTTTGTCAAAAATGCATTATTTTCAATTCAGAATATTTTTCTATGCTAGTTTTTATTAGGTTAGGAAACCTTAATAATTAATTTAAAATTTAAAGATTTAAAATTTCTGGAGATTTATTGACAATTTTGACAACCCCTTATAAAATTTCGACAAAATTGAGTAAAATTTTTTTTTGTCCAAACATTGCTAGATCGACTCGGCTATTGATTCTGATCAAGAAAATATATATTTTATGGGATCGGAAACGACTTCTTCACTGTGTTGCAGGCTTATAACTTATAATAATAAGGATATAATATAGGGAAAGGAAAGGAAATAAACCCTAAAGTTAGTAACCTTTCAATTGTCAAAGTTCTAAAAACAAGAAATAAATAAATCTTGCTTACATTTTGTAGAATCCCTTATATTGCATATACACATGTACATATACTATAAAAATATATATATATTTTTTTTTTCTTGTATTTGAGTTAACTACGTAACTAAAAGGTTCCAAAATTGCTAAACAATTCCAAATGCAAAAATAACTTTGCACACAGCCGAAGCTACTGGAAAATATTTCGATATACAGCCTTTAAAATATTATAAATTCCAAAAACGTTTGGGCAAGATCTTCCGACATTCTTCGACCAAATTCCAGAAAACTGAAAATGTTGACTCACAAGTGTGAAATTCCCCTCAAACCTTGGACTAAGGCCTCAGGCCGCTCAGCCTCTCAAATGCTTTTAGCTGCACTTAGTGCACATGGTGTTATCGGATCAAAATCGGAATGGGAATGGGAATCAGAATTAAAATCGGAATGTCAAACCGTGATGAAATTGCCCGAGAAGCGGGCTAAGCCACAGAGTTGGATCATCACCAAGTGCGACGCAGCTGCTGCGGTAATTTCCAAGAGACAAAGTCAAAGGTACACTTACTCTGTTCGTAATGGAAAATAAGAGAACGACGAGTAAATGGGTTCAATTTGCATTCCCCGGGCTGGCTGGCTGATTAGCCACTTGGCTGCAGATGCTGGCGGGGCATGCATTGATCATTGGTGGGCGTTGCATTACGTATACGCCGCGTAAATTAAGTATACGTAAGCAAATTTATTTGCTTGACAAGAGCCACGCACTTGGTCAATTGGATTCAATTGAACTGGGGGGAAAAGAATATAAATAAAACTGAAATGAAAAATAACCAAAACAAGCGCTGACTTTGATCCACTAAGCGACGTCCCACGCGGCCTCTTAATGGACGTGGCGGGGGGAATTGGAATTGTGGATTGTGTGGATTGGGGAACGGAGAATGGGCGCCAAGTCGAAACGAAATGGAACGTTTGGGCCTCGGATGACGCCAGAAAAGCCAGCGACTCTTCGATTGGAGACTGGGTCACTGTTACGAGCGTAAGAACCAGCGAGTGTCTTGCCGCTCGCTCACACTCACGCACACGTCTAAGCGATTAGAAGAGAGTTTGGGGGGACAGAGAGAGAGAGAGAAAAGAGAGAGGCTGATAAAGAGTGCGAGACGGCGACAGAATAAATAAAGCAAAGAATCGCTGGAATAATAATACTCGAGACTGCCTTTGGCTTCTGGCGGACACTTCGCTTTCGTTTCGCATATTTTACCTCTCCCCCGTGTTTGCTTTATTGTAATCTATAATTTATTTGAATGTTTTTTTTCCTCCGCTCTTTTACTTTTTCTTTACTTCTTTACGTTTTCCTTTCTTACTTTCACACGCAGACACGGCGGCCGGCAAAGAAAAGGGTTTGCCTCCCACTGCCGCCACTTCACTCCCATTGTGTTGGAGTAATTGAAATCGCCAATCGCACAATCTCTCAATTGCAAAGTTTTCGTTTTCAGTTTTTGGTGTTTATTAAAAGTTTGATTTTATTCGCCTTTGTTTGGATTAGCTCTATAAATAGACACGTACAAGTATTACACTTTAATATTATATTATAGGTACATATAATAAATATATTGTAGATGCTTCTCTCTCGTCGCTGATAACTCCGACTCCGACCATTTACAGCACTTCAATTGAGCTTCAATTTATGTATTTACGTTTTTGTTTAATTTAATTTCGCCTTTTGCGTTCATTTCGCTACCATTTTAGTACAAAAAATCACTTGAGCAAACAAGATCCCATTTGGAGGAATAATTTTAGTTTTTGTTTTTCGTTTCTGTTTCTGCTTTTGTTCATATTTTCATCCAGCATATACAATATGATTATTACAAATAATAACAGTTTGTATAGGTTTTAATGATTACGCATATGTGTGTAGAGTTATGTGTATGTATATGGTAGGTGTGTGTGTGTGGGCGTTTGTGTAATTACGTGCCTTGCATTCCGAGCTGCAGCAGCACCTGGAAGTCTCCAGACTCGCAGCCCAAAACTGCCAGAGCTCGTGAACAACAAAACAAAATTAAACAACATTGTTAAATGAGTATGTGTGTGTGCGCTTACAAAATAAAACAAACTTAAAGCTAGGCGTGTGTTGGGTGTGTGTTTGAGTGTGTTTTGTATAGCTAAAGTATTGCACTATGTAGTATATATAAATATATGTGATAAACAATTTACATCGAATATAATTCGAATTACGCGAAATATTAGAAATTACAAGCTGAGGAAGGAACAGGAGCACGGAAACTAAATATGTATAGACTGAGAGAGATAGATATAGTGTGGCAGATGAAAGGGTTTCTATAAATATGTGATGTTTTTTTCTTTTTCTCTTTTTGAATAGGTTGTTGAAAAGGAATGTCGTTCTTGATGGCTGGCCACCAAATTACTCAGAATGCCCTGCCCCCTGCAAACACTTTGAAGCCTCTAACGTGAGTTATCCAGGGACCAGGACCAACGCTAACTCCGTTCGAGTGGAATTTGAATAATTGAAATCATCTGAATCCTGTGAATTATCCGACTAACTGCACTCGAAAGTTCCTGAATTATCCAAACTATTTGAATTTATCTTTTAATTTGCTCGAATCACTTAAAAAATTTAATCGAACACTCAAATTATTGAAGAAATCACTCTAATTTTCTTTGAATTATTTGAATTAATATTTAAAATCATTCAATTTGAAATCATTTGAATGAAGTACTCGAACGATTTCACTCAAACTTCGAGTAAACTGAACTGTTTTGAATCACTCAAATCTTCCAATTTCGAATCAACTGACTTTTTCTGAATCACTCGAATAATCCAAAATTCGAATTAACTGACTTTCTCGAAAGACTCAAATCATCGAATTTTGAATTCAGCAAGTCTATCGAATCACTCGTATCCTCTCGATTAAGAGTCGGACACATTCAAATTATCCAAACTCGAATCCTTCCGATGATGATGATCCTTCGAAGATCCTTCCGATCAGCCAGAGATCCCCCGACACAACCCACAGCACAGCACTCGGCCGGACTCCATTGGCCGTTCGTCCCGCCCCCGCTTCTCACTCCCCATCGCACGTCGCCCTCCTCCCCCGAAGGAAACGTCCGTGGTGGTCATCAGTTACGTCGCTCGCCAGCTCGCGCCACTGCCGCGTGTCGCTGCTGCTGCTGCTCCTTGTCGCGCAGCTCCTTGATAGCGCCCACTGTGCCGAACATCACCTTGGCCGTCAGCTGGGTGCGGGGTGGACCAGCGGACTTGCCACCGCCGCCGCTGTTGGTTGCCGCCTCCCGGTCCAGGCCCGTGTTTGCGTTGGCGTAGGCGTTCGTGTAGGAGACGTAGTTGTTGTTGAGGTCGCGACCACAGCTGCACTGATGCGACATGTTGCACGTGTTGTTGTTGTTTCAAAATTTGGGGATGCTTTTGGGATCTGGATCTGGATCGGCGGTATCTGCGTTGCACTGCTCCGATTTATATTCGGCAAGTTCTCGGCGGCGAGTGACCAGTGGATCCGCTTGCGGTTGTTTGCCAATTGATCGCGCGTCGTCCGATAGTCGCAGTCGCTCACAGAACTAATTTTGAAAAACTGTGGTGTTGTTTTTGTGGCCAGGCCCCAAGTCGACTGAGCAGCGGCAGCGACGCCAGTGGAGCCTCGCGAGAGAGCGCTGCGATCGGCAAGCAGCTGATGAGAGAGCTTGGAGCTTGGAAACTGTGATGTTGCTGTTGTTGGTGTTGCGCTGCCGCTGTTGCTGCTGCTGCTGCCGAAGCTGACGTTGCTGCAGTGAAATGATAAATTTCTCTACACTTTGCAGCGATCGCAGCTCTCCGCTCAGTCGCAGCCGGCGTCGCTGCCTTTGGAGAGCTTTCTTGACTGCAGCGACTTCGATGTTGTTGTTTCTAATGCCCCTCTGACGTATATAATCGCCGACGCTGCGCTTGTGTAATCTGTACGTCGTCTTTGTATGGCAGCCGCCGATTTGGTTTTTGTATTTCTTTTTCTTTTTGTTTTTTCCTATTTCTCTTTCGGCGGCTAGTGCCGTTGCTGTTGTTGTTCCTGTTGCTTTTCTCATAACAATTTGCGAATTCCAAAGGCACGCTCGCAGCGGCAAGTGAAAATCACTAAGCAATGCAGCGCAGCGGCTCACCTGTTCGCTCTCCACTCTCCACACACCGCTCTTCTCTGTCGGTTATTGTTGTTGCTGGCATTCATTAAGTTTCATTCACCTTTGCGAGCAGACTTTACTGTTGTTTATTTGTTTGTTTGGCTTTTCGTTTTTATTTTACATAATTGTATGGACGGACGGTGGGCGGTGAAGGCAAAGTGCAATGCTGCAGCGGAAATGCCACATTCTAAACCTCTGAACCTGACCCACAAAGAACGAATCGTGAAAGGGGGGAGAGAAAGAACGGTATTTCCAAGTGCGCTGGAGAGTCGAACGGAGAAGAAGAGGAGCAGAGCCCGAGGCAGAGGCAGAGGCACCGCCAAACGCATTCGCTTTCAAACGAGTGTCCATTGCCATATCACTTTCCTCTCTACAGCAGCAGCATAGGAAGAAGCAGAATACTCGCACTACCAGTTTTCTCCAAGAACCCAAAAGCACAGCGTGACCCATATAATGGCGCCGTCGATGCTGACGTCAGCAGAGCGAGATCTCCAACTCACTGTCTCTCACCCAAGTGGGTGGCGAGAGGCAAGAACAAACTATCCGCGGAGAGCAGAGTGAGAGCGAGAGCCGGGCTGGAGAGTTCGAAAAGAAAGCGAAAAAAGAAATTTCAATGCAGCGAAGCGTAGAATGGAGAACGTATGTTTGTGCTTGGAGTACCCAGCAAACAAAACAAACACACTCACACACACACACACCACCGATCGTTTGCTCACCTACTTCTGGGCCCCAGTACATCGGAAAGTGTGTCATCGAAGAAGAAGATAGAGACAGACAGAAAGAGAGATAGAGAGTGGCTGGACAGTGGATGTAGCAGAGCCAGAAGAGAGCCAAAGCAGCGAACGACATTCTTTTGCCGACTTTCTGACTCTTCCATGCGTACTTGCTTGAGTATGTATTGCAGGTACCATACACTTGTGTGTGTGTGTGTGCGTGGTGTGTGTGCTTATGCCAACAGTTGTGGTCAGAATAATAGAGCACTGAAGCATGTGGAGAGATTTAATGGAAAGGGAAATGGAAAAACCCCAAAAAAAGTGTAGAGATTTACAGAAGCGGAAAATCGTTATTCTTAGAACTAACAATATCTTTATCCGTATACATTTGACAATGAGACAAAGTTTTTAATATAAATTGTGATAACTTATGAACACCATTTTATTAATTAATATTTAATTGCTATTATTATCACTGCAGTTGCACTGGAAACCCGAGCAACATGCACTTGGGAGATTCCCTTCAGGCAACGACGCATTTGGCCAAGATGCTGTCGCTCGTCTTGGCCGTAAATCTCATCGGCTTTCGGCTCTGCTGGGCGCCCTGCTCCGACGACGACTAATTATAAATGCATATTTATGCTGCCTGTTAGTGGCTTCTACTATGACAATTATTTGCTGCCGCCGCTCCGGTGCTGGGTATATCTGATGGCACATAAGTTCATCTGGATCTCAAGTGCACAAGCGTTATTCTCATGCGCAGAATCAATTAAAAGAGATGAAAAATACAAAAACAAAAAAAAAGCACACCAAGCGACGAAAACTTGTTGTGGGAAAAATCTCCGAAAACCTGCATAAAAATCGTGATTTTCCATTTTGTATTGTTGTTTTTTCTTCGTTCTTCGCTCCGCTCGGCCTAACAACTACAAAAATGTTTTCTTTGGATATTTTTATTTTTATGATTTCGCCTATGCATTTTTTCGGTGGGAAGTTTGCACCGCGCTAGCATCTGTGTGTGCCCATACGAAGGTGTGGGCCAAACTGGTTGCTGCCACAGCCTTTGGACGTCTTTTCGGCCCCGGCTGCAGCGGCAGGTTTCGATTTGGTTTGGTGTCTTTGTTTCGGTTTCGGTTTCGGTTTCGGTCCACTTTGCCTGCCCGCTGATGATGATTTATGGCTGAACTTGTCTTCTGGAGAAGCGGGCATTCCAACTTCTTGCCGATCGAGTCACACCATGGCCAAAGGCATAGGCACAAGTCTATGTCCTCTCCCTTAGGCCATGTGCACAGCTCTCCAGCTGCCAAGCTGTCCAACTGTCCAGCTGTCCAGATGTCAAATATCCAAATGAGCTGCTGCTGCTGCTCCTGCTGGCCCCACGATTAGGCCGCTGGGAAATTTATTAACCTGTTCCGGTGCGATGACGCGCCAGTGTCAGCCCATCGAGATTAGGCCGGCCACGCTTGGGCCATGTTTTGGTCTTACTGGCCCGCTATCAGCCTGATTTATGATCGATGGTGGCCCGTGGTGGTGTGATGTGGTGTGGTGAGTAAGGAGAGCACGCGCCCACCGGAGTATACAAAGCCGCCATTTCCCCCAGGTGCAGCTGCTTGAACTGATGCCAATGGCTTTCGTGGAACTGGCGGGAACTTTGAGCCGTGTGTAGTAATGACGCCTGACGTCATGGCCGCAATTAGGCGCCACTTTTCCATGGAAAGCCATAAAAAACTTATAAAGTCCCAGGACAAATTGTAATTGCGCCACAAATCTCAATGCAATTTCGGTGTATTTCCCCTCGATGTCATGCTGGGCTTGCTCTCCCTCTTCCTCTATATTGGCATTGCGTATACGACCCGTGCTCCCGCGCCATCGTCACCACCATCATCATCATTACTCAGGAGTAGAGCGAGGTGGCGACGGGCCAATCAATGTGTTTATTTTCTCAATATTTTCCAATTAGCAAACGATTTTTGCTTTTATTCGTAATTAAAGTATTTACAACTAAGCACCGCCACAGCGGGATTTCCTTGGGTAATCGTTATAATCCCCCGGCTCCTTCTCCCATCTCCGTCTGGTTAATTATACGGAATGCATTGAAACGTATGGGAATAACATAAGAGGATTTCTTAAATGTAATGCCCAAAGGCCACGATTAGGGTCTGAAATTACGAAAAAGGACATTTAGAAAAGAGGTAAAGAAATAGCTCGATAGTTTTCGAAGTCTTTGCAAATCTCCTTAAGAATTTCCCAAGTCCCCATCTATTTTCGGCATAACCTTCAATGCAAGAATGTTCCCCGTAAAGTCCTATCGACAAAGTGCGACGAATCGCTGACGTTTGTATAATTCGCGAAGAAAACCGAACCGAGCAGGGCAGGACAAATGTGGCAGCAGGACAAATGTTAAAATGTTATGCATCCTGGGCCCACCCGATGGCGACATTGTGAAATAGATACTGGCATTCCGCATAAAATTCTTTGGCGTTTCCCCTTTGAGATGTTGAGACCAAAGAAGGCCACATCGGGGGGCAAAGGCGGTGTTTGCATGTCATTTGAGTTGTCAGCTGAGTTCAGCGGCGACTTTCCCACAAAGTCGGTATATAAAAAAAGGGCCGCCGGCGGGAAAGTGTCCTGCTCCTGCAGTTGACTAATGCGCAACCAGCCA
Organism: Drosophila punjabiensis; assembly: GCA_008042585.1. Lineage (NCBI taxonomy): Eukaryota > Metazoa > Arthropoda > Insecta > Diptera > Drosophilidae > Drosophila > Drosophila punjabiensis. Next base: position 29,500 of record VNJR01005205.1, read on the forward strand.
GCTGACAATTTTCCATTCGAAATGAGAAATAGTTGGACGGACACACATGAGTGGAGGATATGTCGTGGGATGTGCCAAGGAGCTCTTTCTAATGAACTCTAACACGGCATTCATCATACGCACCGTTGTTTTGCATATATGCATATATATATATATGAGGTGTTGGGGCCTCCAGTTGCAGCTTTCTTAACCGTATGCAGCAGTGATGGCATCCTATTATGAAAGGTAATAAAAAACAGGGTTTTAAAATATAAAAATATCCTTAAAAAATATTTATTTAATCGCAAAAGTCTTTAGATTTCATTGAAGTATAAGCATTTTCAATTATACTTAAGTATTTGTTGCTAAATTCAAAGATTCATATATGTTTTTCCAGCTAAAACCACTCGAAACGACACACTTCCCAAAGAACAACAACTCATTTGCTCATCACCATTCCGCGGAATCTTGAGCCAACTTCTTGGCTTACACTTCAGCATCCTTCAGGAGCGACTTCGTGGCTTCCGCAGAAAAGCCGCATGGCCACGGCCACTTGTTACATCCTTGGCCGTAAGGGCACCGCAATGCGAGCCACCCAACATCACCATTACCCTCAGCATTCGGTCGTGTTGGAAAACCCGGGAAAAACTCACCACACATTGTCGTCACTCCTGGGTGCCATTCGTGCGGTCGTGTGGGTGTTGTTTCGTTGATAAGGGCGCGCCAAAAGCAACAGGAACAAGAACAAGAGCGGCCGACGCTCATATAAGAGGCCGAGCGCCAGCGGATGCGGATTCAAAACTTAACCGACATTTGATCTGTCAACGTGCCAGAGTAGCAGCAGCATCAGCACTAAAAAACTGAATACCTGTTAGCAAGTGTCGCGCACTGTTCTGAAATTCGAGTTACACCGCGTATCCTGTACCCCGAAAAGTGCATTGCGAGCTGAGGATTGTTTTCCATTCGATCCTGTAAAGTTTGCAACGCGATTTCTAGTGCTCTCCGGTGTGTGAGTTTTACCAGCGGCTTTTGGAATTCCCTGTAAGTTGTGCAGGAAATTGAACTTTTCAGAGTGTTTTAAATTGGTTTTGTAAACATTAAAGTGATTATTTTAAAATGGCTTGTAATTTGACGACTTGTTCAAAAATTTATATAAGAAAACATTTATATTATTAAGTGTTTTATGCCCACACAAACTTTTGACTTCTCTAGAGATAATTAAATATATTCTTAGAATTAAACTATATATTTAAAGGTGATTTTAGAAAGAATTATCTGATAATCTGAAACCGCACAAAAATGTTCTTGCCAAAGAGTTGTCTAAGCCCTAAAACAAACATTTGTAAATTTAATTTATATTTTTATTTAAGGAAACAACAGCATTTCTTTTAAGCATAATAAATCCTACATAAAGTGAAGATTTCCTGTTGACATTGATTTAAAACATTTACTGTAAGAATTTCATAACATGTTAAAAATAACTCTATTTTGCTTATAAATATTAATCTAGTTCGTATTCCCATAAAATGCATTTAATTTTTATAAATTTCTAAATTTATTAATTATCAGATATTGATAAATACCATACTATAGCTTAGTTTCGGTTTTATATTTAAGTATGCAGATTTAATTAAGGTTAAAGTAGACTTCATTTAAGATAGACATAGAAAGTCATTTGTAGTTGGAATAGTTTATGACAATCGTTATCCCTTCAACCAACTGACTATACGTATATAAAGCTTTAATGTCCACGCGATTTTTTAGAAATTCCTTTATTTTTACTTGATTTACATTGCAATTTTATTTTATGCCACCCTTCACTCTTAATCCTGCTAAAAAAATTCCCTAACAATATAAAAAAGACCCCACAAAACTCAACCTCACGATTTGGCCCCAAAAAGTATGCTGGAAAAAATGAATAGCAATTTATACTGGTGTTAGATCTAAGGAAAAGCCTCGAATTCAATTCATTTTCAATCGCTTAGCATGAAGACAAACCCAAATTTGATTATATACAATAGAATGCCAGGGGCAGCAATTGGCATATGGCAACAGAGTCAACATCCAACTCAATGGCAGTCGAAGAGAGGCTCCCACAAGACAAAAGACAAGCCTCAATCAAATTGTAATTAAATAAATAACAAAAAAGACAGCAAAAACATAAGAAATAGGATCACATTCGCACTCTGGGACGGGATAGAAAACCCAAAAGCCAAGGCGAAAATATTAAATAAACAAATCAGAGGACAATGCTTGATTGATGTTGGGGCAAGTTTTGGAATGAGGCAGGAGGAGCAACTCTGAGGGATGCCTCGTTGCCCCAGGGCCAAGGCGGCAATGTTTACTTGCAGAATTGATACACATGTCAAATTAAAGAAAAACAAGGAAGCGGGCAGGATAACATAGAGACCAAGGGTCAGACGCATTTGCAGCACTTTCAGCATCTAAAAAAAAGACGAAAAAACAAAGGGAACAACAGGATAAAAGGGAGCCATGAGGTGGCAGCTTTTTATTGGCTGCTCGCTCGCCTAACCGCCATAAATTGGTGCAAAGAAGTTAGCCACTTCATTACCCCGAACGTAACTTAATTAAGCTGCTTAGTGGCAAAGGTAAAGGTAGAAGGTAGAAAGTGCTTTACCCACCGGCGCTGCTTTCAATTTAAAAAAGCATCTGCGAACAAATTGGCCGCGTGTTTCAATTGCACACAGCTAATTTTTCGCCCATTTTCCAGCTAAAGCTGAAGCTCCACCTGGCGAGGGATCGGGATTGGGATCGGGATGTGTCTGTCGTAATTTGCCACATCAGCTGAAATTGCTTTGGCGCAAAGCAGCAAAATTTGCTTATATCCTTTGGCCATTGTGCTCGCTTCGCTTCGCTTCTCATCGCGGCCAGCCGGAGAAAGTTCTCAAAACTTAATTAGACGGCGGCTTCCACGGGCGCCTTGGCCTCCTTGCTAGCCGCTCCTTTGAATTTCCGTTGCATTTTGCGTGGCGGTCAAAACTAATCGCCGCTGCGGATATGAGAAAAGCTAAGGCCCTGCAGCAAGGAGCAGAAAGAGTTATGGGATGCGAACGTAAATTCATAAACAGATAATGCCTGAATCTCATTTACGGCCAAGGGCAGCATGGAGCGTGCGACAAACAAGATTTTATTGCACAAATGGAAATAATAGCGAAAGGTGTTGACACTTTTCACAAAAGTTGTTTTGCCCCCGCGTCAGATTTACGATTGGTTGTTGCTTGTCCAGAGCTGTGTAGCTGTTGAGCTGTCGAGCTGCGGAGCTGCTCGTTTTGCCCGTCGCCGTGCTGCGGTTGATAAAGTCTAACAAATGTGACGATTTTCCGCCTATTATCTCGGCCTGGCCGTAGCAGCCATTGCCTTTGGCCGTGGAGTCATTGCTTTTATTGTCCTGCGTGGAAACTGCACAGCTGCCTGCCATGTAGCTGCCATTGTAAATCAAACACCGAGGTTGGGGCTATGGCCCCTCTGGCCTTCGCTTTGCCTTTTGCGGTAGATGCCGCTGAACCTGTTGCATGATTTGTGGCTCTATTGCACATGCATCCAGCGAATTTATAGCACCCACGGTGCGTATGCGCAATATTTAGGAAAATTGAAAGAGACAGAGAAAGGGAAAGGGGAAGTGGAAGGCTTGGCTTAATTGATTTGACTTGTTTGCACATCATTATGGGCGACAGCGAGCCATCATCGGCACACTAAGCCGGAGCGGCTTCAAGTCAAAGTCCGTTGGTTTAATGGAAAATTGTCAGAAAACTTAATTTGCCTAAGAAAACAATGAGGAGTCTGGTGTCTGGTGGAGAGACTGTCTACGTGCCCTGCCTGCCAAGTCTTTGCTTCAATTCCGGCGGAAGTGCAACCACGGCAATGCAAATACTCGGCAACATCTGTGTGGCAGCTCCAGCTCAGCCTGCACTCTCAATTGATGGCCCTGACAGGCACCACAAAAGCGTTGATGGCTGCCACTGATACAGCCATTCCGCTAATGGAATCCACGTAGTGGCAGGACGACACCAAGCCACGAGCGTCTGGAGTCGAGCACTGCGGCCTTAAGTTCGGGGTAATTGTCACCATGCTAATTGTGGCATTAAGCCACTCAGCACTAAGAGGGGTGAACTTCATTTCGGGGTTAACATTTAACTTTTACGAGTCGCACTAGAGCACTTGCAAGGCCAGCAGAAAAGCCAGAGCCAGAGCCAGACCAAGAGCGTCTGCTGCAATTCCAGTTGGCCAAAGACCTTCCGCATGGCTGCCGCTGGCAAACTTTGTGGCCACAATTTTTGGCGTTCTGGTGGCAATTTTTATTCGTTCGTTTTGTTTGTTCTGCCAGCCGCCTGTTTGCCTCCGACCTGTCAACGCGTCGACATTTGTTGCCGTTGACATATTTTGTGTTTGGGCCAAATTCCTGGTCGATTGTTTGTTTCTTTTATTTTGCATAAATATTCGTAAATGAAGGCGCATCAACGTATACGGGTGACATTAGGGTGGTCGGTTTTGGGGCTTGCAAAAGTAGGAAAGCGTTATTTATTAATATTTAAGTTAAGTGTTTTCAGACAACTGAATAATATGGATTTTTTAAACCATTTTGTGTTGGTAATAATATTTTTTTAAGATGCATGTAATTTAAAATGCCCTTGAAAGGACATTATTATATTAGTCATAAGCCTGTAACAAAGTGAAGGAGTCGTTTCCGACCTATAAATCATATATATTCTTGATCAGCATCAACAGCTGAGTCGATCTAGGCATGTTTGGACAAAAAAAAATTTTACTCAATTTTTTCGAAATCTTAAAAGGGGTTACATCGTTAAAATTGCCAAAAATTCACAAAAAAAATTTCATTTAAAAAATATTAAATTTGTAATGCTGATTTTTTTACCTAATAAAAACTGGTATAGAAGAGCTTTCCCAATTGAAATAAGTACATTTTTGGCTGAGTTAAGATCGATTTTTATGCAAGCGAACTTAAACGTAGGCTTCCCGAAGTTAGCTTCCTTTCTTGTTTTGTGTTATTTTACCCATTAGCTAATGAACAGCACCTATTAGCGGTTAGCTGAAGAAATTAATAACTATAATTATAAATAATAAAAATTAAATATAGTAAAATAATATCAGTTTAGAGCTATAACAATTATTTCCTTTCTTTTAAAATTACTATTTAAGCATTTAAATTAATTACAGTTTACTTTCTGTACTTCAAACTATGAAAACGATTAACGATTCTGTTTCTTTGTTACATTTTTTAAACATACTGGCTTAGCTTAAGTAAATAATTTAACAGTAAATATTTAGGCAAAATATTTTAGAATTTTAATTAAAGAATACTTTTGTTTAAGACAAAAGAAGTGCCACCCTAATACCACAAAACATATTCACATTTGGCGAGCGTCTGCCGCAAAGTATGCAACACTTGCGACACGGCGAATTGGAGAACGAGTGCTTAAAATTCCAGCCGTCGCCTGCTCTCACTTTGTCTCCGCTTACTTTTGCAGCAATTGCGGCAGCAGGAGCAGGAGCACCAAGTCCTTGCCCAGCATCACAATGAACTCCCTTCACGCCCACCTACTGCTGCTGGCCGTGTGCTGTGTCGGCTATATCGCCTGCTCCCCGGTCATTGGCCAGGATCAGCGCAGTCCGATCGCCGGCGACAGCGATGCCGATGTCCTGCTGGCCGCCGACGAGATGGCCGATAATGGCAACGACAACATAGACAAGCGTGTGGAGCGATATGCCTTTGGTCTCGGTCGCCGGGCCTATATGTACACGAACGGCGGGCCGGGCATGAAACGGCTGCCGGTCTACAACTTCGGTCTGGGCAAGCGGTCCCGTCCCTACTCCTTCGGCCTGGGCAAGCGCAGCGACTACGACTACGAGCAGGACGACCAGATCGACTACAGGGTGCCGCCAGCGAACTACTTGGGAGCCGAGAGCAGGGGTGAGTTACCTATCTTTGTGGGAATATGTAAAGGTATCTTAATTCTCCGGGATTGCAGTGCGACCTGGACGGCAGAACAAGCGAACGACGCGTCCGCAGCCATTCAACTTTGGCCTGGGACGACGTTAAGTTGGCCAACAAGGGAGTGGGCCTCCCGGGGCGGCGCACTTATCCAGATCCAGCCATGCGCCACTCGGCTGGGAGGTAACCCATCCAAAATACCTTACCTACTTAATAATTATCGAAGAAGTACTTGCGGCAAAGCTCGTTCAGACTCTTGCTGAACTTCCCCGAAACTTAAATCACATGAGATGCCAATCTAGATGTCCTTGAAGCCCACTGAATTCCTTGCACACAAATGTATTTATTTTTAGTTCTTAACTCGATGCAACAACCACTCAGTTTAAATCGCAATATAAGATTGCAAAAAATACACAAAAAAAAAAAGAAAAGAAAAGAACATAAACGAGAAGAAATTAAAGACAGAGCGCGAAAGAAATACATAAAATGTTATGCGAATATCGCGAATATATTACTTATGCATATTCAATCCAATTTACGGTACTCCATCTATATGTATGTACATTTTAAAGGGGCATTAATTAATATACACACACGGATATATATACCTACATATATATATACTGTATACTTGGGGCACTCTCTCTCGGAAGAAGGAGCGAAGGACCGGACACGAGTGGCATTCGTTGCGGAGGAGCATGAATATTGGGTAAACTACTGCATGCTAATATCGATGTTTAAACAAAGTGATTAATAATTTAACTATATGTAATTACGACTATGTAATTGTTTTGTGAATACATGCATACCTTACCCGAATAAACATTGGCGCAGCCAAACTGTGCAGGCAAAACCATCTTCCAGTGTCTCGTGATTCTCAATTTTCTCATTTATTTCGTGATCTTTTTCATAAAAACAATAAACTTAGTTTGGCTAGAAGTTATAAAATCAGCTTACTTATAGATATATCCTTCATCATGGTCATCCTCCTAACTTGCCTAATATGCGTTCAGTTGTATCCTTAAAACTATATCGGAGGGTAACAATTTTGCTTAATTTTGGGACAAACCACAACACGGAAACGTTTCAAACGAACAACATTTAGAACTAGAACATGTCGACCTGCAGCTTGCACAGTATGGTGTCGAAGGCGAACACGGACGAGACGAAGGTGTAGGGGCTGAACCGAATGATGCCAAAGTCCGGCTCCAGGCTGGGCAGGGCGCTCTTCGTGAAGACGGGCGCTTTGTTCGTCGAATAGCGTCCCATCGGAACGACTGGAGGCTTGCGGGCATTCTGCTTCATTTTCTCCTTGCGGACCACCAGCTTCTTTGTCTCGCGAACCATGTAAATGGCCTCGGTGGTGGTCATGAAGTTGTGGATGATCTGCAGGGATTACAGATTAATAACTTGAATTTAGAGGTTAAAGGACTCGTTGTTTACCCTTCGCTTCTTGGGACAGTGGGCAAAGACCCAGATGAGTGTGCAGAGCGTGTTAAAGATTTCACTGTCCTTGTCGCACCAGCGCAACAGCATCTGGGCGATGGTGACCAGCCCGCCTTCCTGGAACGTGTTCGCGGTGTTATACCGGGCCAGATTGAGGATGATGCGGCTGCAGCGCTCGATCAGCTGCTTGTCCACCTCCGAGCGGATGGCCTGGGCCATGATTCCGTAGCAGAATGTGGACATGAACTCCGAGCAACCCATCAACAGATGTGGCACTGTGCGCGAGAGTTCATCTGAGGGGATTAAAACAAAAAGGATTATGAGATTAAGTAGACCCAGCTAATTCTAGAAAATCCTAGATACTCACCCAGACGTTTCAGGACTGCCAAGGCATCCGAGGCTATAAAGCGTCCCCGCAAGAATCGCACTGCCTCCTGAAGCCTGCACCGCACCGAGTTCGTCGCCTTGGCCTCCTGCCGCAGCTGGACAAGGCGGCGTCGAATGGCCAACAGTCCCTGGTGCCGCTGACGCTTTCGCGTCATGTAGCCACGCCAATAGCGCTGTATCACCTTGGCGGCTCGCTTTTGGCGGATCAGTTCCTTCATCTCGGGCGTCATCAAAGCCTGGAAACGTTTGCGGGCCAAAAAGCCCCGGACGTGGGCCTGGAAGTCCGGAATGGACTTGCGCAGCTGAAGGAAATGCTCTCGCTGCTCTAACATCATCCGCTTACCGCGGAACTTCTGCTGCATATGGATGGCCACTTGGCGCAGCTGGACAAACTCTTGACGTGCGCGTTTCATGCTGCAATTGGCACGGAACCTGCGCTGCACCAAAATAGCAGAAAACCTAGTAAGCTGATAGTCCTGTTGGGCTTTCAGCATGGCTTGACGGGCGCGGTAACGGCGCTGTAGAACCACAGCCGCGTTCCGCTTCATCTCGAAGTCTTTGCGCTGTTGTCGCATTAGCAAAGTAGCTCTGATGAACTGCTGCAGAAGTCGAACCTTGCGGATGGTGTCTAGGAATTTCTGCCTCTGAAGACGAGCCTGCAGTGTGGCTCGCCACTTGCGCTGGATGGTTAGGGAGCTGGTACGAGCTCGACGGTAGCCATTTCGAAGTATCCGCATTTCGTGCAGACTGCGCCACCAATGTTGCAGCTTGATGACGGCCTCACGCTGCCTCTGATACTGTTTCATCTGCTTCCTCATCTCTAGCTTGCCGCGATATCTCTGCTGCATCTTGATAATTGCGTTCCTTTGGTGTTGATAAAAGGACAGCTGCTTTCGCATCTCCAGCTTGGCTCGATAGCGAGTCTGAATATTAATGGCTGCCTTCTTGAGCTCAACGTAGCTCTTCATCTGCTTCCTCATGGCCAGGCGAGCACGGTACCTTTGCTGCAGTGTGACAGCTGCCTGGCGAAGCTTCAGAAAACTGCTTCGCTCACGCTTTCTCAGAAGATGACCGCGCCAGTGCATCTGGATACAGCTTACGGCCGCCTGAGTGCCTCGGTACTTGGCCCGCATAAACCTCATGGCCTTATGGGCATGGAATCGTCGCTGAACATTGATGGTAACCTCGCGCAATTGCAGGTATTGCTGACGCTGCTTCCGCATCTGGAGCATGGCCCGTCGCCGCTGTTGGATCACTACAGCTGCCTTCCTCAGTTGCAGATACTCACTGCGCTGCTTCTGCATTTGGCGCTTGGCCCGGTACTGGGTTTGAATGAATCTGGCGGAGAATCGCAGCTTGTTATAGCTTTCTTTCTGGCGGTGCATCTGAAGGGTGGCACGCCAGCGCCGCTGGACATTGACGATGCACTGACGCACCTTGAGATAGGTATTGCGATCCTTGATCATAGCTTGGTGCAAACGATATCTCCTCTGAATGACAACTGTGGCCTGGCGCAGCTGTGTATACTTTGCTCTTTCCTCGCGCATTTTCCAGGTTGCCCTCAGATGCTGCTGCACCCAAAGAACACTCTTCCTTGTGGCCTGGTAGTTACTCCAATCGATTCTCATTTGGATCGTGGCCCTCCTATAGGTCTGGATCTTAAGAACACTGGAGCGGAGGGATAAGTAGTCGGCTCTCTGCTTCCGCATCAGCAGCTTAGCTCGCCAGCGCTGCTGCATGTTGATAACAGACTTTCGGAGCCGCAGGAACTCTGTTCGCTGCTTCTGCATGCTCCACTTGGCCCGCATCCTTTGCTGGACAAAGATAACGAGTTTTCTCTGGCGCAGGTACTTCTGCCGTTGAAGCTTACCAAGCTGATGGCTGCGCCACTGCATCTGAATAAAGCAGGCAGCTGCCTGTTGCTTTTGGGATCGTTGAAGACGGGCTGTGGCCGCCGCTGCCAGTAGTTTCTCGGCGAATAGACGACGCCGCCAGATGCGCTGCAGGAAGATGGCCGCTTGCCGGAGCTCCAGGTACTTCTGACGGCACTGCTTGCCAAGCTGCTGGGCCCGCCAGCAGCGTTGGATGGTAACGATGCTGTGGTAGGTGTGGTAGAGCTGCTTCTGGGCCAAAAAGCGACGCGTGAACTTCTGTAGGACGATGGCTGCCTGGATGCGTTCTGCCTTGAATAACTTGGCATATTTTCGCATCTGGTGGCCACGGAACGCGGCCTGGATTTTGGTGGCCGCCCGGTGGCGCCGCATCAGCTCCTTATGGCGTATGCGCCGTTGGATAACCACACTCAGCCAGCGTTGGCGCCACCATTTCTGCAGCACCGCGGCGGCAGCATGGAACTTGGGCGAACGGAACTTGTAGATGATCTGCCAGAGCAGGGAGAGTGTCTTCTCGCGATGACCGTCCACGATGTCCGGGGCATTGATGTCACCGCCCAGCTCGAAGTTGGCCTCGCCTAGGGCCCCCAGAGCCAGCTTGACGTTGAAAATCCGCTGGAGACGCGAAATGGCGGGCACTCTCAGCTGTCGGGTAAGATCGTCGCGCAGGAGAATGACCTCCATGACACGGGTCAGCCTCACGCCGTCCCTCAAGTCGACAGCCAGGCTGTTAAAGGCGTAATCGAACTCGTCCAGGAAGGTTTGTTTGTGCTGGAGCACATAGCCCAAGCGTCGCAGCTCCCGCGTGATGTCGCCAATATTGGCCAAGAGCTCCGAGGAGAAGCGCAGCAGGATGTCCTTGGTCTCCTTGTGTGGCGACTTCTTTACGAACAGGCAGGGATTGTGCTTGACGATGCGCTTCTGCTTGGCCTGGTCGAGGAAGAGCAGCAGGAACA
>VNJR01005207.1:0-19141 GCA_008042585.1 Drosophila punjabiensis
AGCGCTAACTACAATGTATTGAAGTGAACCAGATCGAATGACCCGGTCCAACCAAAAGACTTCGCTGCTGACTACTGGATGCGTGCTACAAAGTAGGCTTACCTCACCCGATCGCTGCCGGCTGCTAAGTGATTTTACAGCGGCTGCGGCTCTCCTTTTATAGCGATCTGGCGGGTTTTAGTGTGCCCGTTCCTCTTTCTGGCGTTAGCCCCTTTCCGGCATGTGACTAACGCCTCCTCGGTCCAGTGTGACCGTCCGTGGGCGCGCCCGCGCTTTTAAATTCGAATATTCGTTTGTGTTTGTTTCTTTTCTGTCTTTCCTTTATTGTTTCCCTCTCTTTTACATCAGTCCTCCGTTATTCTGACTTTATTTCCATTTTATTAACTTCATTGTATGTCTCTTATGTGCTAGTTTGTTTGCTTATCTTTTTCCTTATTTATATGTATGTATGTGCGCGGCACGCGTCACATAGTTTTTCCTTCGCATCCCAGGTTATTGTGTTTACTGAAACCTGGTAAAAGACGAAATTTTTCCAGGTAAGTACACAATTTGTAGATTGGACCGTCTTTCCCAGCGAGGAGGTGGAGTCTTAATTGCTGTTGACTCTTTCCTTATCTCTGAGCTGGTGGTTCTCGACGATTTGACCGACTGTGAGTTAATGCTCTTATGTCCCTCCATCTGCTGACGAGCCCATCTATTGGAAACACTTTTCGGCAATTCAGGCCGTTTCCAATAGACTTTTAGATAGAGACCAACTACTGACTTTAGGTGACTTTAATATTCCTGGAGCGCTATGGTCATCAGATGCTGTGTCAAATGTCCTTCAGACTGCGGCACAGCATGACCTTATAGATGGCTTGCTTGACTTATCTTTGTCTTAAGTTAACCTTTTAATTCTTTAATTCGTTAAACCGCATACTAGATCTCTGCCTCGTCTATGATCCTGTAAATGTAAACTTAAATAGAGTTTCTCCACTAACGCTGCCTGAAAATTCTTACCATCCTACTTTCGATGTGACTATCGATACGGGCACTGTTGTAAAGGATAAGTCAGATCGATTATCCGATAAAGTTCGCTGTTTTCGTAAAGATAATTTTCAAAAGCTTAACACGTTAATAGCGGAATTTAATTGGTCAAATTTGTACATGTGCACTGACATGGCAGCTGCCGTGGACATTTTTTACAGTGCCATGAACTCCTTGTTTTTATCTTGTGTTCCGTCGGTCGCTAGTAAAACACCTTGGTTTTGTAAGGAGCTGACACTCCTAAAAATGTTAAGTCTAGGCTTTATAATGAATGTAAACTCTCTGGCTCTCATACGGTTCTATCTAATTATATAAGTTCTCGGTCTAAAATTACCGTGCTCAACGCTCAGTGTTATAAAAATTATCTGACTCGTTGTAGGGTTCAGTTTGCGCAGGAACCGAAACAGTTTTATAATTTTGTAAACACTAAGCGCGAACCAAATTTATATTCTTCGTCGCTTTCATTTAATAACTCTACAGCAAACTCAGATCAGGCTATTGCCGATCTATTTGCTGAGTTTTTAAAACTACCTCTTCTCCCTCAACCAATTTAAACCAGACATATGCTCACTCTATGCCCTGTTCAAACCAAATTTTCAGTCCTATCTTAAACGAAAGCTCCCTTAGTCTGGATCTTCATCGCGGGCTGCGTGCTCAGGTATTGCGCGGAAGCTCTGTGCAACCCCTTTCTAAAATTGTTTACCTTATCTTTAGAAACTTTCGAATTTCCCTCTTATTTGGAAGGAAACCTTTATTATTCCTCTCCACAAAAACGGTAGCAAAACGGATTCCTGTAACTATAATGGCATCTCAAAGTTATTGGCTGTTTCGAAACTTTTCGAGAATGTAATAACTCCTCACTTGCAGCACTTGTGCAGATCCGTCATTTCCCCATGTCAGCATGGATTTATGAGACGGAGATCAACCACTACAAATCTTCGAAAATTTTCGGAAAAAATGTGAACAGTAAAAATAACCGCAACGAACAATTAATCGCGCACGGTTCTACGCTCACGAGCTTAATCGCGATCCCAAGCAGTCAACGTGGTCCAGTGTTTGTGAAAATAAAATCGATATAAAAACTCCAATAAAGAGCCCGTGCCAAGAGTTCCGCGCCCTCTGGGGAGGACAAACCCGGCCCAGCGGCCTCGCCGCGAATCTAAACACCGGATCAAATCCTGGAGTCTCCTCTGTAGGTCGTTCACGTACAACTCCTAGCTTCGCTGTCACTGCTTCGCTGGAACTAGCCCAATCCAGAAGAGGAGCCTTGGACGACATCCGGGTCTCTCAGCATGCGGCTGTATACCAGCCGTCTTCGCCCGGTCGGGTTAAGCTTGCGATCCCCGAAAGAATCATTTAACGAAGCCAACCCCGTGTGCCACCAGAACCCAGAGTGACCCCGCCAGCTAGGGTTAACAGAGTAACAGCATCCGACCGTCGAATCAATGTTCGGGATGCTTGCCGAATCCACGGCAGTACTTTTGCTGGGACTGCGGACGACGTGACGTCCGAACCGTCGAATGGTGCCGACGCCCACAACAGGGAAATGGGATGGGTCCCCTCGACCGGCGGAATTCGTTGGGACCCAATTCAACAGAGAACCCTCAGTAACCGCACCGCTTAGAATAGAGAGGGAGGATCGCCGGTGAAGTCGACACGAGCGTCTGGCCACCATCGACATAGGGGCATCGAGGAGTTCCATTAGCCAGAATATCGCCTACGAAGTCGGGCTACCCCGTCAGTTTAGGGAAATTCGCACCCAGATTAATCTAGCTGACACGTCTCCAGTAGAGGTAACCAGAATGCTCCTGGCGGACGAAATGCTCGCCCGAAAGTCGATACAAGTTACCCTCTTAGTTTTGCCATCCATGTTGGAACATTTAATCTTAGGGATGGATTTCTTTGCTTCCATCGGCACCACTCCCGCTGTGGGACCGCAACTCTTACGCTAATGGACCGGAGCAAAGCAATCCGCCGGAATCACACCCTCGACCTCGACCACGACCATCAGTAGAACCTGGGCTAGGTCTAGTCAACCAGGGCTTAGGACAACAGATCTACCAGGAAAGCAGTGCACCCGAAGAACCACGCAGAGAACGAGAAATACGAAGTACAAACGACGAAGGAATCACCAGAGGAAGCACGGCGACGGCACACGTTGGAAACAACGACGCAGCGACACAGGAGGTGAACCTCGTGGAGGAGCGTGGGGTAATGGGGGACATCGAACCGGAACACAAGCAGAAAAAAACGCCGAGAGCACACAGCGAGTACACGACGATAAGATCGAGCCCCAGTGGCCCCAAAGACAAAGCCACGAACATCAGGAAAACGACGGCGAGACCAATTCGCGTATCCAAGCGTTCTTTAGCGAGCAGCTGGCACGTTTCCAAGGAATAACAGGAGTAGCAAATATAGCCGAGCACCGGATCACCATGCGGGATGACCGGCCGATTAAGCAGCGCTATTTCCCGAAGAACCCCGCCATGCAACGCATCATCGACGAACTTACTGGAGCAAAGATGCATCGAGCCGTCGCATAGCCCACACAGTGCCCCCTTAGTCCTGGTACGAAAGAAAACCGGCCAGTTGCGCTTGTGCGTGGACTACCATGAGTTAAACGGCAAGTCCATCCCAGAGGCATACCCGTTGCCGCGAATCAACCACATCTTGGAGCGACTGAGAAACGCAAAATACATTTCGACATAGGATCTGCGCGACGGATACTGGCAGATACCAATAGCCACGGGCAGCCGGGCATGCACCGCGTTTACGGTTCCCGGGAGAGGACTATTTCAGTGGCGAGTCTTGCCTTTTGCGCTAGGTAGCGTGATCGGACTCGACCTCGATCCGCACGCATTCGTCTATCTCAATGACATCTTTGTTATCGGCGCCGGCCTAGAAGAACACATGAATAACTTGCGACGAGTCTTCGAACGATTAAGAAGAGCCAACCTGCGCATCAACCAGGAGATGTGCTCATTCTTCAAGAGAAAGATAGCATATCTAGGAAACGTGATCAGTGATCAAGGCATCCACACCGATCCTTGAGAGCTAGAGAGAAGATGCCTCGGCATGGCCTCGTGGTACCCACGATTTGTGCCCAACTTCGCCTCGGTGGTGCAGCCCATGATGAGCCTACTAAGGAAAAACCAGCGGTGGAAATGGGAAAGAGCAGCAGAGTGCTTTCGATCTCCTGAAGACTGTACTGATAGACGCACCTGTGCGGGCATGCCCAGATTTCTCTGTCAAGATGACACTGCAGACCGACGCCAGTAGCTACATACTCGGAGGAGTACTGACACAGGAAATCGACAATCAGGAACGAGTCATCGCCTATGTCAGCCGGAAACTTGATGCCGCAGAGCTAAACCATTCGCCCACAGAAACGGAATTCCTGGCCATTGTCTTGGGAATACGGAAGTTACGTTGCTACCTCGAAGGTTATAGGTTATCACCGACCACTAGGCTCTTAAGTGGCTTGACCACATAGAGAACCCGACCGGGAGAGTTGCCAGATGGGCCTTGGAGCTCCAGCAGTATCAATACAATGTACACTAACGCCGCGAAAAGTACAACGTCGTCGCTAAAGCTCTATCACGACAACCATTGGAGCATCTACAAATAGTCGCACAGGACAGACACCATTGCAAGAGGCTAAATGAAAGACGTCCGCGATGAGCCACAGGAGATCCCCGACTTCATCATTGAGAACGGCGAATTATACCGACACCTTGGCCATCGTCCAGAAGACCAGGATTATATCCCATGGAAACTTTGTGTGGCAGCCGAACATCGCTCCCGAATCCCGAAACACTATGCTTATTGTTCTCTTCGACAGGTGCCCCTACGAAAGGCAACCAGGGCAACTCTTATACGGGCCTTTCCCGAAAGAATACTTAGTCGCTACGGAGCTCCACGGAAAATGGTGTGCGATAATGGCTCCCAGTTTACCAGTAAGGCGTTCAAGGCCTTCCTTAAGGAAACAGGAGTGGAACTTTAGTTCACCGCTCCGTATTGCCCTCGAGAAAACCCAACCGAGCGTGCCAATCGCACCGTCAGGACAATGATAGCACAGTACGTGGAGAATGGACAAAACACCTGGGACAGCTTATTACCAGAGCTGACTCCCGCAATCATCACGAGCACCTCGGAATCGATCGAAAACAGTCCGGCCTTCCTACTTCAGGCGCGAGAACCACGACTACCTGGATCCTGGTACGACAGTGTGTGGGACGCAACATTGCCCCAGAGTCCATCAAGTGCTTTAAATGCTTGGAGGTGGGTCACATCGCCAGTAGGTGCACGAGCTCGGTGGAAAGGAGCAAGGCATGCTTCAAGTGCGGCCAAGACGGGCACAAAATCGCAGAGTGCTCTAATCCTGCAAGATGCTTTAGATGCACCAACACCAAGAAGAAGGACGTCAACCACATGGCCGGCGCAGGCGCCACCCGCTTGTCCCACGTTTGTTCGAGGGATGGTAGGCAACTGGTGGGTCTACAGCGTATACCTGGCTCCTAGCCTTTCGTTGCCAGCGTTCTGCGATAGGGTGGACCGTCTGGCCTCAGATGCGAGAGGTCGACACCCGGTATTGATTGCGGGCGATTTCAATGCCTGGGCGGTGGACTGGGGCAGCATCTGCACCAACGCCAAAGGCAGATCCCTGCTGGAGGCCTTTGCCATGCTCGATATCGCGCTCCTCAATACTGGGGAACAACATACGTTCTCCCGGGCCGGTGTAGGCTCAGTTGTCGACCTCACGTTTGTGAGCGGCTCAAAAGCCTCACAGTGCACTTGGGAGCTCAGCGAGGTCTACACTGCCAGCGATCATGCCGCCATATTCTCCGACCTGGCCCCCACCTTCCGCTTCCATCTCGTCCCCTTCTACAGCCGGCGAGGAGCTACAAGGCGGACACGCTAGATGTCCAGCGGTTCTCGGAGGGCATGGAGGGCCTGACGATCTCTGGCGCAGCCGAACAGATGATGGGGAAGTCATGCAGCAGCCTTATGCGGTCTGCGGAGACTGCATGCAATCCAGGAGACCCCCGCCATCGCGAGCCGGTGTTCTGGTGGAATCGGTCGATAGCCGATGCCAGAAGTGACTGCGTGCGGGCAAGAAGACGGTACCAGCGGTCGTATGGAACCCCCTCCTTCCTGGATAAAAGGCTGGAGTATCAAGCCTGCCGCAGAGCACTGAAAGCGGCTATCCGGGCTAGTAAATCCAGGTGCTTTTTCGAACTTTGCGACTCGGCGACCACGACCCGTGGGGCAGCGCCTACAAGACGGTTGTCAAGCGCATAAACTGCTCCAGACAGCTTGCTCCGCTAGCGACCGAGAGCCTAATTAGGATAGTGGACCACCTGTTCCCTAGGATGGATGTCCCATCGTTCCCCCATATCGGAGTCTCCTTGACTGGATTTGCTACGGTCACGGTGTCTGAGGTACTGAAGGCAGCCGCAAGGGTCAAGGTGTCGAAGGCCGCGGGCCCTGATAACATCCCCAACAGGGTCTTAAGGCTCGCGCTGTCCCTCCGACCTGAGCTCTTTGCGGAACTGTTCTCCAGATACCTGCTCGAAGGCGTCTTTCCGCGCAGATGGAAACTACAGCGTCTGGTGCTGCTGCCGAAACCCGGAAAGCCCCCGGATGACCCTGCGTCGTTTAGGCCAATCTACCTCATCAACGGTGTCGGCAAGGTGTTAGAACACCTAATCGGCACCCGCCTTGAGGAGGCGATCCGTGAGGCAGGCGACCTTTCGGATTCTCAATTTGGCTTTCGTAAGGCGAAATCGACGGTCAACGCCATAGCTAAGGTGGATGACATTGCAAAATCGGCAATCGCTGGCAAGCGTTGGAAAGGCGGTTCAAAAGAGTATTGCCTAGTTGTCACGCTGGACATCCGCAATACCTCCTGAGGATGATGCGCAGCTACTTATCGGACCGCACGCTGGAATTCGCCACTACCGAGGGTTCGGAGCTCTTCTGTGGCTCCACTACTCTGGAACGCGATGTACGACGGGATGCTGCGCCTCTGTCTGCCCGGTCGGACCGAGCTAGTGGGTTTCGCCGACGACATTGCAGTGGTCGTTATTGACAAGGAGCTCTCTGTTGCTGAAGTTACCTGTAACTCGTGCATCGAGGCCATTAGCTCGTGGCTGTCCAGCGTGGGCCTGGAACTTGCGCCGCAGAAGACAGAAGCCGTACTCGTGAGTAGCCGCAAGAAGGTCGAGACCGCTACGATTAGGGTAGGCGACGCATCGATTAGCTCGTCTAGATCGATTAAATACCTCGGAGTGATGCTGGATACCAGTCTCTCTTTCCGTGAGCACCTCGCGTATGCCAGCCAGAAGGCATCAACATCGCTCAGAGCTCTATCCCGGATAATGCTGAACCGCAGAGGACCCAAGCAGGCTAGCAGACTCCTTTTTACGAGCGTGACGAGAGCAACTCTGCTGTATGCTGCCCCTGTATGGGCGCATGCGATGGAGACACCCTCGTATAGCAGGGGTATGAACGCCACGCACTGGCTCGCCGCTTTGCAAGTTTGCAGCGCGTTCCGTACGGTGTCTGACCAGGCGGCTCTGGTCCTAGCCGGGACCCCCCCGCTGGATCTCCTCGCCAAAGAACAGTACACCCTTTTTGAGCAGCTCCATGGTAGAGCCCTCTCGCTGGCTTAGAAGAAGCTGGTACGCTCTGCTGCCAAGAGGGCCACCCTTTCAACTTGGCAATCCCGCTGGGAAGCTTCGCCGAAGGGGCGATGGACCCACCGGCTCATCCCTAGGTTGGAGGAGTGGCTTGGTAGAAAACCCGGCCAGGTTAATTTCTACCTGACCCAAGTACTCAGCGGGCATGGGTGCATGGGACTGGGGCACACGGACAGCGCTGCCTGCACTTGGTGTGCAGACGAACTCGAGGAGACCGCCGAGCACGCCTGCGGGAGATTCGTCAGAGAGCGGAGGCAACTGGAGGCGCATCTCGGCGCTGAGGTCAGCGTCGACAACTTGACCACGCTGATGGTAGCCAGTGTGGACAACTGGCAGGCCGTGAGGAACTTCGCTGCAGCTGTGATGTGCAAGCTCAAGGCGGATGAGCGCCTTAGGAGCGGTGGCTAACGAGGGCCTTGCTTTTGCGTAGCATTGCTTTGCGGCCATACCGCGAAAGCCCTGTCCTTGTTATTGTTAAAGCCGTCTATACCCCCACCCCCTTGTTGTAATTTATCCTCCCCTACCTATTATATTGAATAAAACAAAAAATATAAAGTCCATCAAAGAGAGCAGATCGTCTCAAGGAAGTCTTCCAAATAGTGCAGAACAACTTTCACAAAGACAGCCGAGATCAGGGGAGACACTACAACATGCGTCGCCGAACTTGGAAACCTGCGATGGTCCTCGTTCGACAACAAAACCGGTCTAAAGCCGCCAAAGGCTTTGCAGCGAAGCTCGCCCCAAAGTTCGACGGACCCTACAAAGTGGTTGCTTTTCGCACAACTCCCGCGCGAGCATACAAGCAAAGAGACCCGCATAGACGCATACAGTGAGACTCTTCGGGACGCGAATGCCCCCGCCCTGCGACGGACACACACAAACACGCCGTTACGCAGTGCCAAATCGCGACGCGTTCACACACACACGCACGGGTCCGACACACCCTTTGCACCGAGCCGCAGCTCGCGTTGCTTCCGCAGCCCCTTGATCGCGCGCACTCCTGCGCGCTCACACCTCGTGCAGCACCGGCCCGCGTGCTGAAGGGAATCCACGTAAGCATACCTACATACTGCGAGGGCAGCAGCCATGGCCCCTTTTCTTTAATAAAAAAATAATTAAATGTACAGATTTACATATAAACCTCTTGCGTATTATTTTCTGCACCCAAATCCTCGCTTTTACTTCCTCTTCTCACCCCTCGACATAGGTTTGCGGCTCGTGTTTGACTTTCTCATCCACGAGACTCATCTTGTCCGAGAATCCTCCTCGCCCCGCATGCTTGATCATAGTAGATTCCCGTAGACTCCATCCGGAGTAGTAGATTCCCGTAGACCCCGAGCCCATCCGAAGAAGTAGGTTCTCCGTAGACTCCGCGCCCATGTGGAGTATTAAGTCCCCGTAGACTTCGTGCCCATCCGGGGAATTAAGTCCCAGTAGACTCCGTGCCCATCCGGAGTATTAAGTCCCCGTAGACTCCGCGCCCATCCGGAGTTTTGAATCCCCGTAGACTCCGCGCCCATCCGGGGTAGTAGCCACCCGTAGACTTCGAACCCATCCGGAATATTAATCCTCCCTGTAGTTGCGAGCATATCTGGCAGGAAACCCTGGAAGTGGCATCCAAATCAAGCCCGTAGCCGTGATCCGCGTCACGATCCACCCAAGTCTCCAACCTCACCGAGCGGCTGCAACCGTTGCATCCACCCCCGTGTCCCAGATTTATTTCCCCGGCCTCCCGAGCTTTACACCACACAGCGCGATCGGGCCATATTTCCCCACATGCAATCTAGCTTGCGACCGCGACCCCTATGTGGCGTATGCCATATTTCCCCGCACGCAATCTAGCTTACGACTGCGACCCCAAGGTGGCGTATGCCATATTTCCCGGCACGCAATCTAGCTTGCGACCGTGACTCCTAGGTAACGCATGCATTTTTCCCTGTTAAAATAAATAAATAAATAAATAATATTAGATTATAAACGATATAATTGGCATCTGCAATGGTATCCAAACTTCGGCGTGCCGAAGTTAACTTCCTTTCTTGTTTTAATCTTCATTTCGGTATTTTGGATTTTTATTTATTTTCTTAAGTGTAATGAAATCGTTTATTTCTATGTTTTTTTTTGTACAAATTACTCAGAGACATTTTTCCCTTTGCTTAAATTTTACGGATTTAATTTGTTAGGTTACGCTATGTGTAAGTTTCGTATTTGGGTATGGCAAAGTTTGAGATTAGGTTTACCCAATCAAATCTACTCCATCGCGATACCGCATCGAGGACCGCCGCTGCGGTGCATTGGGTACCGTATGCTGGATCCCAATTCCGCTTGTTTGCAGAATGCTTTTAAGGAACGACTCGTAAATTGGGTCCCGTTATCGCAAACAATCCGGGGAATCCCAAAATTATTTAAAATCCTGTCGCGAAAGGATTTTTTCAGATGCGCTGAAGTAGCTTTTCTTAAGGATAGTAAGTCAACCCATTTCGAAAAGGCGTCGAAAAATGCTACAAGCATGCTGTTCCCGCTCTTAGACCGCGGGAGGGGTCCAATAAAATCGGCGCAGACAGTGTCAAAGGGCTCTTTGATCTGCCTGGTAAAAATCTTACCCGCTGGCTTTGTTTGTCTTACCTTGAAGCGTTGGCAAGTGTAGCACTTGCGAACATACCTGGCTGCGTCGCGAAAGAGTCCCGGCCAGTAATACCACTGGGCGATCCGGGTGATTGTTTTCCTGATGCCGAGATGTTCTGCCGGGGGCTGGTCATGACACTCCGACAGCACTCGCTGCCGGTATTCACTGGCCAACAAAGTTTCCATTGCACGGAGTCTTCATCGTCAGGTCAGGATCCAATATGCTGATATAACTGCTGATTCTCAAACACGTACTCCGGGAAATCTTCAGGATTGTGCTGAAAGACCTTTTTCATTGGCTGATACCAGGTGCAGCCGGGTTGATCCTCCTGAATCATCTATAGAACCTGCAGTGGCTGTCGTGACAGCAAATCTGCAACATCGTTAAGACTCAGGTGGGATTATCGATTGAGTTGAGCCACTTCAAGGCAAGGTGATCCGTTATCACCTCAAATCGATATCCTTCTAAGTAACACCTAAGCTTCCTTATGGCCCAGATAATAGCCAGACATTCCTTCTCGGTAGCTGAATAGTTCTCTTTAGCGGCAATGATGAAGCGTTCTTCCCCCTGGATCTTCTGAGTTACAACAACTCTAAAACCTATTTTGCTGGCGTTGGTTTGAAGATGAAAGTTCTAGTTGAAATCGGGGCAGGCGAGCAAGGGGGCCTCAGTGAGCTTCCTCTTCAGTTCTTAAAACGCAGCTTGCTTCTCATGGTGCCATTGCCATTTCTTTCCTCTCTTACCCACAGAGACATGGGCTGCACTATACTGGCGTAGTTGGGTACAAACCTCCTGTACCATGACGGGATACCAAGACATCTTCGTAGTTCTTTGCATGTTGTGAGCGGACTCAGTTGCCGCACAGCGGCTGGATTCCTTCTTTAATGATGACATACCAAGCTGCCTTCGCGATGATCCTACTAGCTTGGACCTGTAATACATCTGCTTGTTCCGGCGATTCCTCCTTGCAGTCTCCGACCGCTCCCCGAGTGGACAAAGACTCCTCTCGTTTCCCGGTTGAATGCAATGGCAACAATCATTAGTCCGTATTCCTCGGCGACCACACTCCCAGCAGAAGCGAACGCTGGGATTGTGGCACTCGTGTTGAAAATGCCCCTCTTGCGCACAGTTCTTGAGAGCTTATCTGAAATTTGGCACCATGGCCTCCTTCCCTACACTAGGAACAAATTCTGGGACCGCAGCAGTTGGTACTGGTGCTCATCCAGGTGATCGCTCAACATTGTGGGCACTCATCGGTAGTGCTCCTGGATATGACGGACTTCCGTGGCCCATTCTTCTCGGCGGTGGCTGCAGTTCGGCCAGCATTCTCGCATGACTTCCTGTGTCTCGATGCCGCGTGACTTCGTAGTTGACCGCCAAAAAAGTCAATTGCTCCAGCGTTGTGAACTCGTATCTCCTAGTGAACAGCTGATAGTCCGTTTGAGAGATTTTTATAAATCCTTTGCAACTCCTGTTCCGGATTGTTTCCCGCTCTGTGCATCATGAAGCGAATGCTCACAAGATTTTGTTTAAATGTCGAGCGGATCTTATCCTTAAGTCACTGAAAATATCTCGGTGGCAGGAAAATTATCGAGGGTTCTCCCAGTTGCTGACTTCTCCTAAGCCAGTGTTGGAAGAAGCAACAGCCGAATTAATATACTCATGTACACTAAGCTAAGAAGGACGCGAATATAATATGTTGTGCTAAAAAAAAACTTTCTGCAGTAAGGCTTAAAGACTGGTTGGGTGAACAGTTAGCAGTTCCGTAAGTTTTCTTTTCACATTCATTTTCGTTTGAGAATAAACGTAGAGAGTAACTCATTTGCAAATCAAAGAGAACGAAGTAACTGTTGTTGGCATCATTTTTGTTGTTGAAGCTGATGCTGCTAAAAAAAAGAGAGAAAAGAAAAAGAGTACTTTTCGTGTCTTAAGAGAAAAATAAGCTACCAGAGTGTTGGGGCGGTACTAAAAGTACGTGCAGAAATAAATACATATGGATGTATGAATGAAGCTGACTTTAAGTCAGAGGCAGTAACAAGAGTAGTTGGCGAAATAAAATGCATGAAACTGGCTATAAGTCAGGGGCTACAAAACTATGAGCCGCAAGACTATGTTATAGCTGACCGCGGGTCAGGAATTGTACACTAAGAACAATTGAATATTAAAAGCGATCTGACTGAGTCAGTGGCAGTTTGCAAATAACAAAGATTTATTTTCTCATTTCAGACATAACAAACAATAATAATGAAAAACGAAATTAAGCTATTTATCTGCGAAGCCATGGATAAGTCTCTTTTGCGCGTTGAGTGGGAAAGTGGCTGAGAGCTTTTGAGATTTACCTTATAGCGGAAGAATTTGATACTCCCATACGTAAGGGGAGTAAATTATTACATTTCGGTAAGTAACAGCTGGGCCGGGGTAAAGCTAAAAATAAACTTTTGGAAAAAGTGTACACTTTGTCTCAGGTGATCGATGCCTACCAAGTCGATGAAGAGATTAGTAAAAAGGCCGAGATAAGGCGTTCAAAGTCTGAAACCGAAACAATAAGGAAAATTTCAGGAGGGCAAGTGAACCTAAATAAACCACTCGAATGTGGGAGATGTGGACGTAAAGGCCACAATAACAACAGCCAATCATGCCAATCAGCCATCAATCAAAAGTGCAGTAAGTGCACACAGATTGGCCATTTTGCAATTAAATGTAGAACAAACCTAAAACGACAGCGACCCTATTGTAAAGTTGTGTCCCCTTGTAAGCGGTTAACTAGCAAGAGGTCATTGTAGGAGAGGTTCCCAAACAAGAGCAAACACAAATCAAATAAATTCACGTTTATAATTTTTCACTGTTTACTTTAACTAAAATTATGTACAGGTGTGTGTGTGTGTATGCAAATATAGATAAGCGTTAGACCGGCGGCGTGCGTTCAGCGGCGTTTGCAGAAGCGGACTGACTTTTGCACTCTCCTTCATTCTCCAACTCCCCGTTGTATGCACTATCCAGCGCCGAGCCAGCTTTCAGCTGAACGTCGCTCTCCCGTACAATGGGACAAGCGACATAACTGAACATGCCGCCCGCCAAAGCTAGACCTAGCATGAAACATCCCGCTTGTCCGATCCAGTGTGGGGTTGAATCTAGTATGGAGAAATGAAACAAGAAGAGTGCGAAAGAAAAGTTCATTATGTTTGGGGTGAGTAAGTGAGAGCGACTAAGAACGGATCGGCAGTGGACACAGCTTCGACACTGATCGTTTCAAATGACCTTGTTTGGTTTTAAGTGTTACCACCCTGACCAACGCATCCGTTCCTGGGTGCAACTCGACGACCCGTCCTAGTAGCCACTGGGACGGCGGAAATCGGTCATCCTTTATTATGACAAGGTTGTTGAGCTGAAAACCCTCAGCCTCCTGACACCACTTGGGCCTCTGCTGGAGATGAGCGAGCCAGTCTCGACTCCAAGCCTTCCAGAAATGGCGTATCATCGACTGCTGGATAAGGAACTGCTCCACGAAGGACTTGGCCTGTGGCCGATATTCCGGAGGCGCCAGCGTCTGCATCCGCTGAGAGAGGGCACAGCGGCCGAGAGTTGAGGCACGCCTCTATGCTTATGAGCACCGAGGACAACTCTTCATAGGTGAGCCGTCGATCTGCGATAATCCTCTTGAGGTGATACTTCACCGACTTCACACCAGCCTCCCACAAACCGCCGAAATTGGGGATGTGGAGGATTAAAGTGCCAGGTGGTCCGCTGTGCAGCAAGCTTTGGGGCTATGAGCTTCTCGTAATCCGCCTGAAGTTTGCCGTAGAACGCCTTCATTAAGTTGTCGGCAAAGTTGGTCCCGTTGTCACTGTAGAGATGCCGAACCATCCCTCGCTGACCGGTGAACCTGTCCAGAGCCAGTAGAAAATGCTCCGTGATGAGGCCTGTCACCGCTTCTAGGTGCACCGCCTTTGTTGCAAGACAAATGAAAACGGCGATGTAACCTTTGTAGTAGCTAGTTCCTCGCAAACGCGCTGCCTTCAGCTCTATAGCGCCAGTGTAGTCAACTCCAGTCGCCAGAAACGGTCTACTAGGGGGGTTTACTCGGTGAAGCGGCAAATCTCCCATGAGCTGTGTCGAAGTGATAGGCCTGGTCCAAAAACATCTCACACATCTCCGTACAACTGCTCTGACTGCTTGTCTTCCTGTCCAGAACCGCTGGCGAGTGTGCGCCAATGTTAGCTGCGCACCTCCGTGAGGGTCAAGGCGTGAGAGTTCCGTATTACTAGCTGTGTAAAGGGATGAGAACTTGGAAGAATTATTGGATGACGCCGATCATGTGATAGCCCCGAATGGCGCAACCGCCCCCTTACTCGCAATATACCTTCTACCAAGATCGGTGACAAGCTCGAGAGCTTGCTTCTGGAGGGCAGCCGCTTAGAATTCCTTACAGCAGACAGTTCAGGTGCGAAAGATTCGCCTTGGACGATGCGCACGATAGCAAATAGGGCATGGTCCAGCTCTTCAAGGCTTAGGGGGCCGGTGCACCTCCCGTCTTTTCCGATAGTATTAGTTTTGAACCGCATTATGTATGCTGTGACTCGAACAGCCTGGCTGAAACTCGAAAATCTCTCAACCAACGATGGCAGCGGGACTGCGTGGTGAACACGCACTTTGTCCGCCTTTGCCTCCAACCCGGCATCATTCATGTCGACCTGTCCGAGCTCCGTCGAAGGCCAGTCACCTTAACTGCGTGTGAGCCACTCCGGGCCTCGCCACCACAAGTCGAAACCCTTAAGCTCACCCGGAGATAGCCCTCTTGTCGCACAGTCTGCGGGATTCTCACTCGTACCCACATGTCTCCATTGCGATGGAGAGGAATGATCCAAAATGAAGGCGATTCTGTTAGCGACGAAAGTCTTCCATCTATTGACGTCTCCTTGTAGCCAATGCAGTAGAATTGTCGCATCCGTCCAATAGAACGTTTGAATCGGAATGTCATTGAGCCACTTAGCCGTGGTTAGCCATTTCACCAACTTGACGGCCAGTACCGCCCCACTCAGCTCCGTTCTAGGTATGGTTAAGGGCTTCGTGGGAGTAACCTTTGATTTTGCGGCCAACAACGAGGCGTAGCACGTCCCGTCTTCATGCTCGAGCCTAAGATAAGTTGTAGCTGCATAAGAAGTCGAAGACCCGTCACAAAACGCGTGCAGCTGAGCCGACACTAGGGATCCCGGAGCATAATGAATCCACCGCTGTATGCTTATTTCGTCGATCCTAAGCATGCCGTCTCGAAACAACTGCCACCGTTCCGCCAGAGCCTTAGGAACTTCATCGTCCCAATCCAGAGCCGTCCGAGATCCGTCAGCAAGTGTCTTCTTGGCCATGGTTACTTCTTTCAAAATTAATTTCCCCGAGATGATGACTGGTGCTATAAGACCCAAAGGGTCAAACAGCCTTGCTATGCTCGATAGGATTATCCTTTTGGTAAAACTTGCTGGCATCTCAAAATTGACTTGATATTTGAAGCAGTCCTGATTTGGGAGCCAATACATTCCTAGCGCCTTGATAGGATACGAAGTGTCCCAGTTCAGTGGAGTCCGACTGCACTGATGCTCTGCCGGAATCGAGAGCAAAATACTTGCTTCGTTGCTGGACCATTTCCGCAACTCCATGCAAGCGGATTTTATTGCACCCGCTACTTGTATCCGTTTATCTTCTGTCTCTTTTATCGTGTGCCCTCCGGAAAGAATGTCGTCCACGTATATCTCGTTCATCAATACGTCTTCCGCCCTAGGAAATGACCGCCGCTCATCTTTCGCTAATTGCTGAATGACCCTGATAGCCGTGAAGGGTGCAGAAGCTGTTCCAAATGTTAGCGTTGACAATGCATAAACGTTGATGGATCCATCCGCCGCCCGCCATAAAATCCGCTGATATTGGGCGTCTTCTGGGTGCACATCAATGCAACGATACATCTTCTGTATATCCGCCGTGAAAACGAAGCGATATTTCCGCCAATTGAGTATGACTGCCGACATGTCGTTCTGAAGGGTGGACCCCGTCCAAAGAATGTCGTTTAATGATTTTCCGTTGCTAGTAGTGGAGGAGGCATCGAAGACAATTCGCTGTTTGGTCGACTGAGGCTCCTTCTTGAAGACAGCGTGATGCGGGAGCACACAAGAGGCTACATGCCTATTGGTGGAAACATCCCTAACTGAACTGCTTTCACTGCCCACCGCCGGCGCTATTTGCTCGAGCGCAAAGTACTCTTCGATCTCGTCTACGTATCTGCTCCACCGTTCTGGATGGCTAGAGAGTAGCCTCTCCAATTGTAGAAACCGATTAAGCGCCATTTGATGAGATCTTCCTAAGACCATGGCTGAATCCAAATAGGTTTTAAAGGGCAGCCGCACAACGTAGCGGCCATCCGCGCGACGCACGTGAGTCTTCTGGAAAAAGGACTCACACCAGAGGTCCCCCTCCGATGCTGTAGGGCGGTCTGGAACTGACTCGACCTCACAGAAGCGCTTCAGCAATGCCTCGGTGTCCAAAAGCACTCGATGGCAACGCACCTGGCTTGATTCCCTCATTCCTTCCGCACGTCCAGACAGGATCCATCTGAAATGCGTATTCTGAGCTATAGGCTCACCGGGCAAACCGATCCTGGTCTCTGGCAACATGATTTGCGCCAACATGTCCACTCCTAGAATGAGATCGACTCGCTTCGACCGGGAGTAGCAGGGATCTGCCAGCGAGGGCCCTCGAATATGATCCCAACGTTGCGGCGTGAAGCTAAAACTCGGCAGGCAGGAAGTAACCTAATTGAGAACATAAGCTGCATCAACCTCTAAAGAAAATTTTGGGTTAACAATGCTACAGATTTCGAAATTGACTGTATACTTGCAAAGACGCCCACCCCCAGGGCCGACCCCAAAAATAGATGCTCGGGTGCCAGACCGCTTCAGGACTGTACGACATGCTCCGATACTATGGTTGCCTCAGATCCTTGATCAATGAGCGCATTAATGACTGCTCGTAGCCCGTTAACTGGGTTTCGTACGACGATACAAGCAGTGGCGAGAAGCACATTCTTCGAAAAGACATTCGACGAAGTCGCCGAATAGCATCTGTAGGATGCGCTTGGGTCCTCATCTGGAGTCGACTGCAGGCCTTGCTGAGATATATTCCTCACGGCTACAGGTGCGCTATGGTGCGGCGTGGAAGGCCGGACGGAAAGCGGAGCTTGGCTCGATGATTGGTTATGAGCCGTTACTGGGAAATGCAATAGCGTGTGATGACGCTGGCCGCAAATTTGACAGCTCTTATTGCTGGTGCAGCGCGAAAGCGCGTGCGACTTACTCAAACAATTGAGACATAATTTTGCCCTGCTCACGATATCCTTTCTCTTGTAGCAGTCCAACGCAAGAAAGGTTGCGCACCGGCGCAGGATATGGTCGCCGCCACAGTGGTAACAGGCGCTAGCCGGGCGTCTTGAGCGCTCCTGTGCATTATACACTCGCACTCGTTTGCTCGGGTCGGTAGATCCTGGGCCATTATTGGAGTCGTACGATGAGCTTCGGTTCTCAATCGCATCCATTATGACCAGCCGATCGCTCAAAAAGGATTCCAACTCCTTGTAAGTTGGAACGGTGGCACCGCTTCCTTGATGGTGCTCCCAAGCGTTGTGGGTCTCTTTGGGCAGCCTCGACGCTACGTAATGCGCCAGCCAGTGCTGCGATTCCCCGTCCAAGGCTTGAACGCGGCGGAATGCAGCCAGGCACACATTGACCGTGCTTAACATCGATCTTATTGATTCGGAACTATCCTTTTGCAGCCTGGGCAGCGCGTAGATAGCGTTCATGTGGTGAGAAAAAACAAGCCGAGGATTATTATACCGTTTAATCATCATTCCCCAAACCACGGGGTAGTTCGACTCCGTAAGCTGCATTTGCCGAATGTCATTATCGCGCCCTACTGGCAACGATTCCTTCAGAAAGTGCAACCGTTGCACATTACTCAAATTGTTGTTGTTGTGAATTAGGCTGGTGAAGGCGTCATAATAGCCTGGCCAACTCACACACTCACCGGAAAACCTAGGAACTGACATCTGAGGCATGTTCAGTCGCACTTCCGGATCGGCGCCTACGCCTGTTGGTGGCGGCTGCGTGGAAATCTCGGACCCAAGTTTGTCCAAGTCCTCAGCTATGGCGCAATAGGCATCCATATAACGCTCCTCGAACTCCGACAGGAAATTCTTAGCGGCATAATTTGAGCCCGCGAAACCTTCTAAATTCACGATCACGGCATCTGTCTCCCGAAACGCGTTTCTAATTTCCTCCACTTGTTCCAGCCGCTTCTTTAGATAAATTCTCCTTTTCCTCGATTGCGAATCCTTCTTAAAATTCTGTAACGTCGATCTAAGGGATTGGTAACGATTTGACGGCAAATTAACTAATTGCTCCAAAGTCGGAGCCTCCGAATCAGTTTTCATGCTGACGAGTGTAAAATAACCAAACTTTGCGCAACTCACCACCCCAAATAATCATGTAATGAGAAAGTCAATAAATTCTTGTCTCGCACACGTCTTGTCCACTTACTCCGTTTTCACATCAAGATTCTATCCACAAAAAGCAGCCACAACAGAAAAGAGCTCCTCGAGAGTTCCGTGACCTGCAGCTGCGGCGCCTATGTATCGCCGTCTTTGTCTCCCGTGTTTCGTCTCGCCGGGAACAAGCAAAGAAGATCGCCTCGAAAATTGCGACAACTGCCGTCGCTGCGCCTATGTATCGCAGTCCTCTTTTCAGGCCAT
>VNJR01005211.1:0-45492 GCA_008042585.1 Drosophila punjabiensis
TATGTATATGAAAACAGTCATATACATCTAATCTTTTTCCGAATTTTCCTATAAAAGCTATGATATATATCCAATAAATGTCCGATTACAACGTGCAATATAAAGAATGATGGCTAGATCTCTCCGGAAACGGATATAAGGGACCATGTCCACAGTCAAGCCCCATTAAATGTCAGCAGTTCGTAATTAGGCGCCCACAGTGTCTGATTCAGCGAGTACTTTCGCGATATTTCTGAAGTAGATGTTGTGATTGTCTTAAATTAGGCGCTTCCAACGAATGCTGTTCCTGTTGTCATAATTTCTTCTCATTTTTTTGCATGTGGAAATAGCTTGATAATTATGTAGTGGGTACAGTTCAGTGCTCGTTGTATGTATTGATATTTAAGCTTAATGGGTCCTCTAAAAATTCTAAGTTTTAATATTTTTTAAGGGAAAGATGTGAACGAATAATATATTAAATAAGGAAAGCTATATTCATTTAGCTTCTGCGACATCACTAACATTACCTTGCTTAGAACTTGCTTAAAACTATAGTCCTTTGGGGCAAGCAACCTGAGCAAAAATTCAATGTCAGACGAAGACTTGCATCCCTGCCGATGATTTAGATATAGATCAGTCACGCACTCGGGCCCAAGTTAAACGGAAAAACATACATAAATAGAGTGGCAATCTCATTTAGAAATCTCCCCTGCTAAAGCCTAATGATCACTGACCGTGGATCGGAATCGGAGGGCAGAGGAAGGGAACTGTACTAAATATACCCAGATAAAAAAGCACGAGCAAACAACGCTCGAAAATGTAATTATATCGCATTATTTGTCATTCCGAGCAAATGAATTGAAACAAATTTAGTGTGACAAATGAATTGTTCACTTACATGGGGGTACGATGGTGCAGGTGCCGGGCGAAAGGGCGGCACTGTCGGTACTGTTGGTACTGCCGCCACTGGCTGCGCAATGTTGGCAGCCACTGTGAGCGGGGGAAGTACAGAAATACATGCTCGGTACACGGGTGCACGAGACACACTCAATTTGTTGGCTCTCTAGTCAATTTCATTTCATTTGCATGAAGTTCTCCGTCTCCGTCTGTTCGGGCTGCCCCAGCATGTGTGTGTGTGCGCTATCTGTGGGATATCTGTAGGCCGTAATATAGGCATGCCGTTTGCCTAATTCAGCTTTATGAGCCATGTCTAATTACCAAATGAATTGTGCAATTATTTATTTTTGTTTATTAATTGGCCGCCGTACTAATGAGCCTAATGACCAGATATCCACCGCTATATACGTGAGAGTACATATATTACACGTATGTATTCAGATTCATTCGCATCCTATATGCAGATGCGATGAGTCAGAGATTATCGCCAATTGCCTGCCCGACTTGGCCAACATAAATGTCATGACTTATGAGGCACTGATGCCGATCGGCCAGGCTTGCGGTTGGCCAATATTCCTTCTCGATGCCAAGTTACGAGTATTTTTGTGGTAAAGATCATAACGAGCACTTTTCATACAAAGTTGCCTTCTTCGCCGGAGCGGAAGCAGCCAGCAGGGAAAGAGGGTTAGAACCATTTATGCAAAGTGCTTTCCGTCGGAGATGGGTGCGTGAGGGCTTTCAGACACTTACTTTCATAAAGTACCATGAGAATATAGGTTGTGCTTTTGCTGCTTTTTATATGAAAATCCGCTTTCGAAGGACCCATCTTCTGGCTCGTAAAAGGGCAATGCATTTGTGGCTTGTGCAACTCATTAGCACTTATTAAAATTAAGTGCTGGGGACCCCGGGCGGAAATGGGCCTGGATTTGCGGTGCCGGTTACGATGTCTTGGCGACAGCTGCGCCAGTTGGTAATCAACATTTCAGCAATTGTCTGCCCGCGTTGCACTGGAATTAGTTGCTGCAGTTGGAGTTGCAGGGGCACTTTGCCGGTTTCCAGGTCTTCGAGTTCAGCGGCGCGTGTCGCCAAGAGACAAACAAACAAACGAACAATAAAAAAAAAAGAGAAACACAAATGCAGTTCAAAATGGCTGCCAATTATCTGGGCTGCCATATTTGTTTCCCCTTGGTTGTTGCCGGGCAATAAAACATTTCGTTTATTAGCCAGCACCCTGAGGTTGTTGCTGGTTGAAAGTTAGTTGTAAGATACTCCCACGAAAAATGTAGCAATTCCGATAGCTTCAAATGTATATTCAAAATAATATTATTTATTATTATTATTTCTGTTCTTATAATTTAAAGTTTTTGGAAATTAAAGACTTAACGTATTCTTAGGATTAACTTAAAATTAAAATCCGTTTGGCTCATTAGCTGAATTACCAAAAATGGCAGTCAATTCGTGTCTTCGGGTAGTTTGTTGAGTTTGTTTTCCCAACACCTGCAGAGGCCAGATAATCCAAAGTCCGGACCCATCAGGACACGCCCCAAGTCGAGCCACGAACACTTCACACTTCACAGGCACCAACAAACCAGAAAGGATGCGTCGATGTGAATCAACAAAATTAAATAACAAATTGGTCAACACAATTTCATTATAAAGGCAATAGCCATCTCTCTCCGAAAATAAAAAACACATCAACCCTTCATCAGATTACCGGGCAGCTGCAGGCGCCGATGCTCAAATCGATTATCCTGTGGCCAATCCTTTTGCATACGAATGCGATACGATACGTGCCGCACCTGTTGTCATGGACTAATCGAGCTGCTCTCCTCTAAGTGCGGTCTGCCATGCGAGCCGGTGGGATGGCCACGGCCTGATGACTATCGACTCTAATGGCGTCCAGGGCATCAAATTGACCGACAGCTTTAATGGGCGCCGAAGGAGACAGTTCGGTCCGGGGCTTGCGCCCTCTTAGCGTTAGCCTGCAAATTGGTCATGGCCAAGACAGGCCAACACAGGCCAACAGGATGTGCTTATGCCCGGAGAGCACGCAGCTCCCCGCCTCTCCAGCTCGTCGGCGGTAGGTGTGAACTCTCAAAAACTGTGGCCGTTGCATAATTATATGCAATTTTATACCGAATACACTGCCCCTGCCCCTGCCCTTGATCGTTGATCCTTCCTAGAAGGCCCGGCTACCGAGTTACCTGCTGAGCTCCTGGCCGGCTTCTCCTTCCGATCGGAGTCATCAATGAAAGCCGCCTGTTTGCTCGTCTAATATGCGGGGGAGTTGCTATTCTGGCAGCTGGGGTGAAAAATAAAGAACGGGACAATTCGCACGGGACACAAGTGCATTTCGTAACGAAAATAAATTATATAATTTGCTACCAGATAATATCATTGCATTCCAGGAATTTTACCATGAGCTCTGGGCCTCACAAGGTTGGAATTGATTGCTTTGGCACACTTTTCTGATTTCGATTACATTTTAGATATTTTATATTAAGAAATGTAAAATATATTTAACGGTACTTTACAGACTTTTTTAGCCGTCTTAAGGAGTATAAATTAAGTTTTTGAAGGTTGAAAAGGTATAAAACATATTGTTTTTTACTTTTAGGGCGATTTTTTTAATATTGTAAAGAATCTACATTGGTTTTCCGTAATATTACTCAAAATAAAAATGAAAAAATAAATTATTTAAGATTTGTAGAATTCTAAAAGATTTTGTATAATTTCTGAAACTTTTATTTCTTTCAAAGCATATATCGATTTGAGTCAGAAATATTTACGGCAGCTAAGGATATAAATGTGACTATAATATGTATTTTGTAAGTCAAAATTATGATTCATGTACAACCGGAAGAATGTAAAAAATAGAGGTAATACAAATTTATTAAATACTTAAATTTTAGTATATTTTATAAAAGGATTCTAGCTTCAGGAGCCGTGGTTAGCATACCCTTACAATAGGATCAGAATTGACAAATTTATATCAAGACAAAAATGCCTTAAGTTCAATTAGGAAAGATTTTTTGTGCTAAAGAGCTATTTATCCTCCATTTCATAGAGTAATGCTCCCTATTGTAAGACTCCATCGAAAGCAGTTCTGTTATAATTTTTCCCAACATTAACTTAACTAAATTTAATAGTTTGAATACTTTTGATTAGGGAAGATTATACTGTTGTGGCTTTTTAAATATCCAGCAAAAATCGTGCGCGTGCTTAAGCGCTACTAACTTGTCTATAACTTAGCTTAATTAGCAGTCAATATCACGCACTTCATATCGTCCAATTAATTTAGCATATTACTGCGGCTAACAACGAGTTACTACAATGTGCTGGTGTCGGCGTTGCTCCCTTTGCCGCTGTTGCAATGTGGCAATTAGCTGGCTCGCAACATCGTTGCTCCGGAGCTGGCTGCTTCGTTTGTTGCAACAGCGCCAAGTCAGTTGGAGCCGACATGCAAATCAGAAATCACCATATTGCATGTTAGTCCCCCCACATCTCGCCCTTAGTAGGCCCCCCTGGAAAACCCCTCCCCAGGTGCCCCTTCCCCCTGCTCCCTGCCCGGTGCCTAATGATAGAGCTGACGGGCGGTGCAGTAAACGTCAAAACGTCAAGCGTCTATTAGCCTGATTTTTGCATGCGTCGGAGCTCCCGTCTCCGTCTGGCGCCGTCCCGTCCCGTCCATCCGGCACCTCGCTCTGGCGGCCCTTCAGTCTACGAAATTGGCTGCGGGCTATACTGCGTTATAATCCTAGAGGCATATATGTAAATAAGGTGAGTGCACAATGAAAAAAAAAATCGTAGAGTTAAGTAATGTAGTTAGGGATCCAATTTTTAAGACATAATAAAATGCAGTTAACTGAAAGTTTTGATTAAAAATTCATAAAGTTCTTTGTTGTAAATCAAATGTTAATATAGTATTTAAGAACCTAAAAACATAAAATATACAAATATTTGTTTGGCTTTCGCCTTGCATTTGGCTATCCTATAAGTTTTGACAATAAAAATAATCTAAAATGCCTTTATCTAAGATAAAGTCTATTTTCAATCTAGTCTATTTCAAAAACCAGTTGAAAAATATTAGAATATCATTGATTCTAGTTTAAATAAATAAAAAACTTAATTAGAAACACAACTAATTAATAACAATTTCAAGAAAAAAGTTGAATAGATTATACCAATTAATTCTTAAGTCAATAAACAGCTACCTAAAATGTTTTGAAAGGTTTCCTAGTTTAGATGGAATGAGATTGAAAATATTTGTAGATCTCTCTTATATTGCTAATGTCAGAAATAATACTTGGAAATAGATATTAGAATTTTAGCAGTGCACTTTTCTTGCATGCTATGAGCTATTTTAAACAAGCTAACGAAACTCTGACCAAGCCGCTCCTTCACTTTCCCTCCGTT
Organism: Drosophila punjabiensis; assembly: GCA_008042585.1. Classification (NCBI taxonomy): domain Eukaryota; kingdom Metazoa; phylum Arthropoda; class Insecta; order Diptera; family Drosophilidae; genus Drosophila; species Drosophila punjabiensis. The sequence goes on from VNJR01005211.1 coordinate 5,293, forward strand.
TGGGTCCCAGCATCGGCTTTGTTTGTTCGTTAACATTCTAGGCTTAAATGCCATAGTTGAGTGTTGCATGCAACGGAGCTACAATGTTGTCGTAGTTACAATACTTAGTAAATTTAGGCGTTTTTGCTGTTTTGTCAGCGCGTTCTCCCAAAATTCGTGTCATGCGCCCGTGCAATTTAGCGTTTAATGAGAAGGCGTTCGTTGGCCATTAAACTGCAGCCCCCTCAAATGGCCAGCACGTAATTGTGACTTGGCTCTTTTTGTTGCTGCTGCTTTTGTTGTTGAATTTTTATGTATAGCTGCTTATTAATGCCGGTGCTCTAAGCAGCTCGTAAAGCCACTTGCGTGACACTTCAATGCTCCGCTTTGCCCGCGATGCCGACGTACTATACACGTAATTACGGGTTAAGAGAGACACGCCTGAGGAGCTGTGCACTCCGTTGTCGTTATAGTTGGCCCACCGATGCGTTCAGCGAAGACGAGCCAAATCGATGAGTTTGTTTTTGGCCACCAGGCTGGCTCATCATCATCGTTATGGCCCGATTGTGTCACACGTACTTAGCAGCGAATGGGAAAAACTTTGGAATGGAACTTGGTTTGACATTGGGACAGGGTTTGTTTAGAATAATTTTGGAACAAATAATAGCTTTGTAACATAACAAGAAATATAAGTAAACTTATTGAAAAGTTATATAAAATATTGATTTGGTATTCTTATAACAAGCATTAACTTTCCTATGCAAGAGAAGATATGAATACACCTTTAAAAACAAATCAGTAGATTCTTACAGCTTACTATTTAAAATATTGTACAGAAATCTCATATATTATAATGATTTTTTTAATAAATTATTATTCATACTGCAGTTATATATCTCAAATAAATCAAAAATATATACTCAACTTACTAAAGATGTGACATTATGCCAAAAACACGCAAATATATGGTCCAAATTAAAGAATACCAATGAATTGTATGAATCACCCATTTCTATTTCCTAATTCTGAGCTATTTCATATAGACCACTTTTTCTACATAAACATAAGCATACAAATTTATATCAAACGAACCATCGGACTAATTTACCATCTCATAATACAGTCATTAAAACTATAATTTACTCGTTCAGGGACCCACGAAACCAATTTCTAACGATTGCCATCGAGCAAGGTGATCATCTCTTAATTTCGGATTTATTTATGGGGGCACATTGAATTGCAAAATGCGAAATTGTTTGGGACTAATGCCGTTTTGAAAATCACATAAATAATAACAGCAATTAATTTTCATGCAAAATACCAAACAGGCCGAATGTGCAAGAGGCATGGGAAATGCAATTAATTCAAGAGCGCTAAAACAACGACCGCCGCAGAAATGGCCAAAACAACACCCGCAACAACAATGGCAACAAAGTGGTAACAATAATGAAAGATAAATATAATGACAGCGTTGACGTTGCCGCCGCCATATTTGAAATTGTGCCAGCAAATGTGGCTCGCAGTGGTGATGGTGGCGGTGCAGTTGTATTCGAATTAATTATAGACCCCGGCAAGTCACAAAAGTATCTCATTTTCCAAATTACACACGCCGAGTAAAAAGCCAGCTCCATTTCCATTTCCATTTCCATTGCCATCCCCTATGCCGGTGCCGATGCCGATGCCAATTCCATTTCCATTCCCAATTCAGTCTCAACTGCCATTTAACTTAAATATTTTGTCTGTTTGCTGCATTTAAATTGGCGCATTAGTCGGCTAAATGTATTTCCTTGGCTTGCACTTTGTGCAGCCGCAAGTTGAACGAGAGACGAGCCACCATGACGGATGGCAGTCACTGCGAGAAAAACTACATGCTACACTCAAAGCTAATTAAATAAAAATGTATATAGATATGACTGGAATTTTTGCGGTTGCTATTTAAAACGGGTTTCATTAACTAATCTAGAATGTTCATGTTTTGACCGCCTTATCTTGATTTGGCCATAATGAACTGAATAAATAATCATAATTTTACTTTCCCTCTCAACCAGTTATTTATTATTGAGAGTTTCTAAATTTACTGCAGATTAGTGTGGACTAAAAACTAAGCTAATTAATGGATTGCTAATATATAAATCTTAAAACACAGTGTGCTGTATGAAAGGCTTAACATATAATTGGGTAATAGGATATCTACATAATTAAAGTAGTTATGGGAGGTTATAAAATAAAGATTACATTGCAAATTTGTATCATTATTAGTATTAATTATAAAATATATCTTCTTTTATTTGATATACATTTTTTCTGCCTGTGCACTCCTTGCCAAGTGAAGCTTCCCTCACCCTGGACTTCAACTGTGGATACGGGTATGCAGATTTGGTTGTCACGCCCTCTTGAGGCCATATTATTGCCTGGTCGCCTGGTTATTTGTAATTCATAAGCTCGACGGCGTCTTTTTGATGTTTTCGTTCGTTTTGGCGCATGAATTTGTCATTTGGCGGCAAAAGTTTTCCTCCAATTACACGTTGCAACGATATAATAATGACATAATGTTTTAGGCCACGACGTTCGACGTCCGACGTTCTTCGGGGTCCTATGTTCTCTTCAGAACACAAAACACGAACCCAAGAACAGCCATCAGTCAAGTCCTGCCCAGACCCGGCTCGGTTTAAGACCAAAAATCTGCTGCATTTGAGAGTCAGCAAGTTGGCCAGCAAGCGCTGCAAGTGTGGCAAGAAGGTAAACTGGAAATTGGACGCTTTGATTGGTCAGCCAGCAGTGTGCAGGCGGCCATTGCCTTGGCTTGAAAGCACGGCCCGAAAGGCTTAGCTGGAAATTTGTTTATTGCCTCCCCAGCAAAGCCGTCGCCATGTTTTGTGGGATCAGAGAAATGCATTAGCAAAAGAATAATGATTTATTATAACTAAAAGCTTAATTACAATGATGTTATTATTAGATATATGTATCAACTTGGTATATTATATTAGGTATAAATTCTATAAGTAGAAGAGAGCAAGCCTCTTTCCCTTTCTTTGTCACCGGATGAATGTAAATGGCAGCCACTTATTTTGCCAAGTGCATTATTAGCTTAACCACAAATTGCCGGAGGCTCTGCTCTTTCTGTTCTCGGCTTGATTGTCTTAATTACATTTCGCTTGGTTCTGCTGCCATGTTAACGTTAAGCGAAACTAAATCAAAGTGCTAATTCCATCATGTGTGTCTCTACGTATTAGGCCCTGTCGTAATTATCAAGTGGATTTGTCATGTGCTGCCGGAGAGCAGCTTTCGACTTCTTGGGATCTCGTAATGCTCGTGATCGAGCAGCTAATGCTGAACGTTGAGTCAGCTGCCCAAATTTTGGGTGAAACGACCATTTTGCTGGGACAGACAAACACGAAAATAAATCAATTAGATCGACTCCGTTTGGACCTGGCCATTGATTTGCTTTTGGTGTTAGCCTAATGGCTGGCTGGCTAATTAGTCGCCGACTATTTTTGTGGCGACTACGCAAATTAATTTGTCTTAAGTTTCACCAATTAGCACATTTTGTTTATGGTAATTCCGATATCTCAGCGGATATACGATATTGTGTTTGCATTGGTATTAATAGTCGCCGTGCCGTGCCCACCGTTCGATCGTATATGACTTTAATTCGCACATTTTATATCAGAAATAACACAAAAAGCTGCTAATCAAAATTAGTTAAAACCCACTTGAACCCATTTTAGCGTTGCGCAAATCACGCCCCAATCAGGCCCAGACCCAGACCGGGGCCTGAGACAGCATTCCTCAATTAGAGGGCCCCCCCGAAAACTCCGAGTCACTTGTTTTTATGCTCTCATATGAGTTTCATTAGCAGCCCGGCCATAATCAAGCTAAACAATTAAGCCGAAACAATAGTCATACTTGAGCCAGAGCCCTGGCAACAGTCGCAGACTCAGACGTCCAATTAGCATTAATATTCATCAAACAATATTTGAGGTAACTAGAAATCATAACCCAATGACTGACTGACAGTTCGCTATTGGCGCCAACTGTACCCAAGGGTGCTGCTTCGGCCTTAGTTATTTATTTCCTTTTTCAGTTTTATTCAAAATAATTGATGAGCGCTTAATAAAACCCAACGTCTCGTATAATTCCTAAGAATTCGGCAGTGGTGCGTGCAATGAGCAGACTTTTTCCGCAGACGGGGGCGTGACTTCCACAGGCTTTCTGCTTGGCTGGGGGCCTGGGAATCGGACGGGACCTGGACGGGATCCCATCTCACTTAATATTCATGAATAAAAATGTTCGCTCCTCGGCTGGTTTGGGGGGCAATTCATGACATCCGGCCCAGATATGGAAATGGATATATCCATATATATACGAGATGTGCACACATGTACAGCGCCGAATTTGTGTCGTCTCCGCGCCTGACTCTGCTAATTGGACTGTCAGTTTGGAATTGCCTTTGTTTGCCGCGCTTTTAACTGGCATAAATTTCACTTTGGTTAGCGTTGACCAAATACGGGCAAAGGCCCACAGTGACTGAGAGAGAGATACTAAATTACACTGCCAGAAACTGGGCGACAACTAGAAGATTCCAGTTACCTTAACTTGTTAATTACTTTGCTTCAAGTCGAACACACCACGTGTAAAGCAGTTTAAAGACTGGCTTGGTTAAAACATTTTATTTTATAGTTTTAGCACTCGAATTGTCTTTTAATTATAATTTATTATAAGTTAAATAACTAGTAATTATAACTAATATATTATTAATTTTTTTTATATATATTAGTTAAATTTTTCGGACAATCAAAGAGTTTGTTTGTATTTCTTCCAGTTTCCTAAAACTTGCAAGTGCCTAGAAAGCGTTATAACGATTTCCCCAGTTTTAGCTATAAATACACATTAATAAGGCCACAACTTTGGTTTGCACTGTAAAGACACCCATAAAAATATCTATAAATATGCATAAATTTAATTTCAATTGATGTATTTTCTAGGCATCCTTTCGCAAATCATCTAATATGCATAGCTCACCCCCGTGCTCACATCCGACAAAAACGTTTTGAGGCACGCCTCAGTGCCGCGGCACAGTTGTTAATTAAGTGCCATTAACTGAAGGATATAAACGCAATTAGCGCCGAATGGATCTGAAGCAAATCGGAGAGTGCCCCACCGAAGGCCCGGCCCCGTAGATACACTGTGTATCCTACAGATGTCGCTGCGGATACACTCGCACACCCCCGTAAACACGGACGGCGCTGCTGCTGATGTGGCATGGCTGCCCGGCCGTCTGCTTAATTAGTCTGCAGCCCCATAATCCCAGCCCGCCCCCCCCGCGCCGCCATATCTGGGGTCCCAACTCATTTAAGTCGCATTTAATAAAATCAAAATCCATTATGCGTAATTTTGATTAAAACATTGCCTTGCCGGGGGCTACCAGAGAGTGCTCATTAAATTGTCACGCATGTTGTGCGTTCATACCGCCGCATAAGGATGCATCCTAGACGGACGGGGGCGGCTGCCTGCGCGGAGCAGGAGAAGGCGGGGCGTGGCAGGGCCGGTGGCACTTTGAAGTGTCGCCTTCGCCCGAACGGGCCGCCAAACGTTGACACTTGCCTGACATGCCGGTTGACAGTTTGCATGGCGGCATGACACTCTTCACACGTTCGCTGATTTTTCATAATATTCCGACGCACTCGAAGCACCCCAGCCCCAAAATACACTGATAAAATAACAGGGATAAGTCGAAATAAAAGGTATTATTTGTTGATTTACCAATGATGCTGGTGAATATGAATTGAAATGCCAATTTAGGTGTTTAAAGTAAAAACATCTTGTCCCTCGGGCTCTCCAACTTTTATATGTCTAAAAAAATTACAATAAAATAATAATAATATTATATGTCTAAAAAAATATTTATAAATGAATTATTATTATTCTTATATTATATTCAGAATCGAATGTTTTATTAATTAAAGCTTTTAAATTCTTAAAGCCTCGCTGCCTGAATAGAAAATAAATCCTTTTCCTGGGGAAGTCCTCGATTCATTTTCTTGAAATACAGTTGCTCCATATTTTTCTATGACTTTTTAAACTCAAATTTCTCCAAGAGTAAAAGTCGCTTAAATCAACATTTATTTTCTCCGTGCTCTCACACCCCTGCCTCAATTTTTCCCCTTTCCCCACATCCTTGCCTCTCCGCTCGTTCTGATTGGTTTGTGTTTCGCTGGCACCGTCACCTCAATCTATTTCCAACATCTGTCGGGGTGGCATTGGGTTGGCGGGGAGGGCATTCTGTAAAGCGATTTAATTTAATTTTTATTGTTGACATAAACGTAATTGTCAGACCATTTATCCGCATTAAGTGTTGTGATGCGTAAGGATAACAACAGCGCCCAGCGGCAACACCAACAATGACTATGACAATAATAAGAGTGGCAACAACAGAACAAACATGGCGCCGAATCGAACACAGTGGGGCAATGTGGCAAGATTTTCGGGAAAATAAATGATCTAAATATATACCCAAGTTGAGGAAAATTAATAAAGGGACTTACATATATCATTGGAGGTATATAAAAATCGAATGAAATTCCCAAGAAAAATTCAGCAACTCACTGATTAATGTTTAGATTAATCATCAGCAAAAATAAATCGATAAATTGAGAAAAAATTGAATGCTTAAACTCCTTGTCTTGGAACGTATTTTGACTCAATTTATGTGGATTAAATCGGTCGACTTACCTCGAGTCAGAAATGAGCTCATTTACAAAAAGAAATGTTATATAAGCTCAAAATAATAAAACGACTGTTGAAATATTTTAAATTAAACATTTAAAAGAAAAATTAAGTTACTGAAGGGTTAAAAAATCATTAAGTATTCCATTTCGCCTATTAATAAATATATATTAGGTACAGGCACTTACAATATAAGGTTTCTAATATATAAATGGACTATACAACATATTATATATAACCATTTATCATTTCGATTTACTTAAGATCACATATTTCTATAAATTTTTTTTTAAATATCCAAAAGAGAAGTACCACTGTGTCAATTTCGGTTACTGGACACGTTAGTGGCGTGAACGTAAATATTTACAATTTCGCACACCGTAAAATGAGTTTAACTTTATCTGTCCTTGTGGTTGTTTACCAGATGCGAGCACCGAAAATATTTTCGTTTGCTTTCGCTGGTTATTTATATGCAAGTCAGGTCCTTGGCCGAACATTATGGCGTCAGGAGCGATTCCGGTTCGTCCCATCATCGCATCAATCGCCTGACTGGACAGTAATGGAAAAATCCAACGACCCCCGGGTGGCCGGAGCCACCCCTTTGTAACTGGGCCTGGTCCTTGACTGGTGGTGGATGATTTAACAGGCGGCTTGAAAATGGCTTAAAGAGGCTTTAAGCTGAAAAAACAACACACAGACACACACAGACACACACACACACATGTGGCCAACATTCGCCATATTTATCGATCGAATCGAATCCAATCGAATCATTAAATTGGATCCATTTTTTGCTCGCTGCCAACTTATTTGTTTTAATTTGCAATTTGCGGGCCGCCACATGCTGAGTTTTGAATTTCCGCTGGGCGCGGCACGTGGCATTGTTTGTGATACCGCGGGAATGGAATGGAATGGGCCTGACTCATGTTACATACTATACACATATCCGCACACATGGGGAGCTATTTGAGCCCCTAAACGATTCGCGTAATTACTGGTATGCAAAGTTTCCTTGGCCTCTAATGATGATGTAATCGCATAGGCAACTCATTATGTAAAGATCATTTACCAGCGCCTTGCCTTACCTTGCCTTTGCCTGGTGAGTTGCCTATATTAAAATCTAATTACACGCAAATCGCTTTCGTTTGTCTAAGCATACATGCCACAATGGGCCCGAAGTTGGCCCTTAATAAAGCCTCAAATAATGCTTTTAATGAGGGGTCTAAGGGTACGATTGACTTTACTTTGGTTTCTAGGTGAGCAGAACATATTATTTGTGACTTTAATCTACAAATGAGTTGGAAAATAAGGCCGTGTTTTGTGGGTGGCTTACAAAAAACAGCAAGTAAGCACTTAAAGCAAACAAAATGGATGCCAAATGAGGCAAGGAAGGGTCCGAGAGACTCGCTCTGTGTGGTCGCCCTTTATTTGTGGGGCGTTGCCGTAAGCTCGGCCCAACGTGGCGTATAATTAATATATTGTACACGCGCCGCCAACGAATGTTTCTCTATATATAAATCCATATTTCATTTCTCTGCTCTGCTGGCGTTAATTGCTCAAATTCGTTTTTGAGCAGTCTTGGACTGGACTTTCTCAGGTCATCACCCCACCACCGCCACCGCCACTGCCACCAATTTGCGGGGTGAGAGCGCGCGTCAAAAGCGGAAATTTGTTTATAATCGCTGTTGGCGTGTGGTGGCAGTAGGGCCCCAGAACGGCTATATTTAACCAAAGCCATATCAATTTCCTAAATGATTCCGTTGCGGGCCCTAAGCGCACCAATCAAGCCCAAAAACCAAATTGATACATTTCCCCCGCGACCCTGGCCTGGGTTCGTTTTCTTCATCAGTTTGCCTTAATTTTTTAGGTTTTTTTTTACTTCTGGGTGTTCCATTGGCCATATGACATGCCACTTTCTTTGGTTCATTGTGTACGATGGCAGTGTTTTTAATTTGTGCGTTTCGTAATTTTCCCTGCCTTTCTTTAATAAATTTTTTATTGTTTGTTTGAGTGCCAGTGTTTGATGGCCATTGAGCACGCTCCGCTGGCATTGTAAAATGTATCTATTAGGCATTGTATCTATTAGTGCGCCCTTTCCATCCTCCTTTCATTCTTTCATCTTCCATCTTTTCTATTTTTTGGCTGTTTGCTGTTGGCTATGGGTCGTGGGGGAACCAAGGAAACCCTTTGTTGACGGCCCATTGTTTTGATAAAGGATTTCATTGGTCTAATTGCCCGTGGCTCGGGTAAATTGCCGCTCGCAAACCGCAACGAAAATGCACACACGGCCCGAGCATATGAGCGTCATTAGAAAATTGTTTTGCCAAATGGTTTTTAAATTGTTTATGCTCCTAATGCAGCCCAGCCGCTTTCTATTTGGCCACGAATCCGTCCCGGCCAACTGTTGTGCCTGCCAACCGCTCGGAATGAGTTAATCTCCCGACTTGTGGTTCCGTTCCCAAAAAATTTTTTTCGGGCCAGTCGATCCAACAACTGCTAGGGATAGGATGCTATAGCTGCACGGGGAGAAAAAGCCAGGATATTAGGTTGTAATCGGAGGATATTTTTAATTCTTAGATTGAATTTTGTAGATTTTTAATGAGTATCGTAGAAAATATTAAAAAAATGGCAAATCGAGCAAGATAAGTTTGAATTTAATTCCGTTTTTAATACCCAGTTTTTAACTCTTGAAAAACACAGTCTACTTTTCGGAGATGTAACATTTAATTGGCTAAAAAACAAGATAGTAATAATGGTAATGGAGGCTTCTTTGCTGAAATAATTAGCTTTTAAATATATCTTAAGTTCATTAACCCCTGCATATATCTGTTTCTAAGTCAAAATCAATATCTACATTTCATTTCACGTGTATCCCATCACCAGTGTCATGGTGGTGTCTTTGATTGGCATCAATTAGAGGGACTGATGCTCGGCAATTATATATGTTTAGATCAACTGGTACCAGTTGAAGGATGTGCTAATCCACAACGACGCGGGTAAACTTAGCCAGTCCAAAGCGTTCGTCACAGATGCTAATCAATTGCTGCTTATTCTTCTCTTGAAATATATCTGCCGCAAGCCATAAATACTCATATGTGAGATATGGTAAATCAAAAGCTTGACTCCGAGCGAGTTTTCTTAGTCATCAATTGACCATAAAGATGGACTTTTTGGAAAGTAATTCAATTAACTGTAAAAGCCGTCATTAAGGCCTATAAAGTGCCCTTAAACGAACAGGCAGCCCAACAGCCCACAGTAAGTAGTCTGGCGGAGTCGCCATAAAACCGCACAACAAAGTCACAGTCACACCTCAGGGCGGTGAGATAAATCAGACAGAGAGAATCCATCGTATCGCTTAGAGATGTGTGCGTGAAACATCAATGTTGTCCAAGAAAATTGGTAGAAAATGAGCCAAGAAAGTACATTTATAATTACATTTTGTATTAAATATTTTTATAAATATTTTAAATCCTATATTCAGTGACTCACGCAGCCTTGCTCCAGCTCCAGGCATGGCCAATTTTAATTACCAAAATTATGACAAAGTTGTTTATGGCATTTTAACGTGCGCTTTTTTGGGAACACACTCTGCGGCACGAAAATTTGTGTGGAAATTTATTGATTTTTAAGAGTCCACGACAGGGCTGAGGCAATTTATGCGCATGTAGATCCGCTTAGTCGTTGTGCCCATCAATAAACAGAATTTGGAAGCCCATAAACCCAGAGCAACAGACAACAAAAAAAGCGCTAAACTGTTGCGGCTGCTGTGGGTTTTGATTGGTTTCTCGGCTTCTTGCCTGCGCTGATGGCTTGTGGCCGGTGGCTACCGTTTTGTGGAGCTTCATTGCTCCAAGCACTGGTAATTTTCATAAGCCAAAGATGTTTCCGATCGACTCGACTCGGTGATTTTTCCCCTCCGAAAACACACGACTTTATGATTTCGGGAACAAACGAAAATCATGACCGAGTTGCGGCTACATAAAATCGATTTAATCCTTGCCAGCCGCGCACGCTCGCCCAGATTAATTGCCCGAAAGCAGATGAAGGATGGTATGGGCTGGCATGGGATCGGCTGGCATGGAGTTAAGAACCGAGATGGAGGAGAGAATTGGAGACCTACAGCAGCGCATCGAAGCGGGCAGCAGCAGGCACACACATACATATATTCGGAGGTATGTGAGGCATGCCACAGCGGAGAATCCAATAAAGCCGAAATTATCAATTTATTTCACGCCTCGAAATCACAACAGCCAGCCAGGATTAGAGGCGGGGGCCAAAGGGCTGCCAGGCTGCAGGGATGCCCTTCCAGATCGGCGATTGAAGGCAACGGCTTAATTACGATTTGGGGGTGTTTCCAGCGTACTGTGTGGCAGGGAGTCAGACTGTGGTATTGGTAGGAAGTTGATGATAGTAGTGAGTAATGAACATGGGAAAGAGTTTGACAAGATAGTGGAGGGTTCCTTACTAGTCAGAGATATTATAACGGAATATTCTTTAGATTATAAGCTAAGCTTCCTTCGAATTCTAAGTAGTAAATTCCTGTTCCCAATAGCTCAATAAAACCCCTTTTTAACACAATTAAATTCCCATTCAATTTTCTTTTGCTCAATTCAATGCTACCTAATGCCTTCCATCAATGACTTTTGAATGTTATTTTCTTATTTTGCACATTCCCTTCAATTCACCGCATCCCGAAAATACACAATACGTCTGGTAGGTGTTAAGAAGGTGTTATCCTTTAGCGCCTTCGCTTTATCACTGACAATCGCAACAAAGGCCCAAAGGATCGCCATCGACCCTTCCCTTTTGCGGCAACACACTCACATAATTGCAACCTTTTGGAACCTCAAATACAAAAGCGAATTTACAATGCCCGCAAGGATATAGGGACAGCAGGAAGGAAAGAGGGGCCCCATAATGAATGAATTCCATTAAAGATTTATGCCAGTTTGATGATGCCGCACAAGGATGGCCAACGACGCCCCGACATCGCACAAAGAGAGAGAGAGAGAGAGCGGTGGTCTTGATTGAAGGTTGATTTGTTGCATTTAGTGGCTTGGACTGGGCCTTGGTACCTGGTCGGTTGTTTTGATGAGATTAGCACACGTGTTGAACACGCACGCCATTGTGGGATTGGACGGGATCCGACCGACCCGATCGGATCCTGGGTGCGGTTTTCGTTTTCTGCGGAGAGGCGTTGCGGCGGCGGCTTGAAAGGCCGTTAAATTTATTTTGACAAATGACATTTCAATCGCAATTGTGCGACCAGCATGTGGCCACAGATCCACTTCCATCATATCGTAATTCAAAATTGAAACGGCGCAATTCATTTGGCCAAATCAAACAAATCGTAAAAGGCAAGCAGTGCGCGAAAAAAAAGGGAACCAACAGCGAAACGTGATTGGAGCCACCTCAAGCTGACGCCACCAGGTCGGCACTCCCCCATTGCCAGCCGAAGCCCCGCTGGAACCACCAATCTTCAGCCACCTTGTGCTTGGTCTCGCTAGAGATGTCACTTTAGGTTTTTTTATTTTTTGTTTTTCTTAATAAAATGCAAATTTATTATTAATTCTAATGACATAATAATAAAAGCGCTTTTTTACTAATTAATATTAATATTATTATGCATAGTATTTAAATTATAAAAAAATACAGATAATTCGCAATATATACAGCGATTAAACATCAGTCATCGCATCAGTATTCAATTATTATTTAATAAAACATGCACTGTCATATCTAAACTAATACCAATCATAACCAATTTTTCTCAAAGAATCGATATTTTTTAAACCTGTAATCCCGAAAACCCTAACACACGAATCAATAAATTTGTCTGTCAATCTCTGCCGGAGTATGCAAAAAAATTATCCCTACTGTGTCCTTTTTGTGGTCAAATCTAGCCTTATTTTAAGTCTAATTTCTACTTATGCAGTAATATCAATTCTTAATTCAATATTGGAAATTTTAGTAGATATTATTTAACCCTTTGTCATTTTTTCCTATATCTAAACTTACAGAAATTAAATTCTAAAATGTCAATGTATTATCTAGCCACAACTGCTCCACACAAAAAAAGCTTTTACTTAAGCAAAAATGGCTGTAAAAATAATAAAAAATTAAAATAACATAATCAACTTTCATTAAAAACCAGTCAAACTCTAAAATAAAGCCAACTGAGCAGCACTCGTATCTACCAAAACGGCCTACCAAGCTGTGTGGGGCCACAAAGTGATTTGATCTTTGCACCAAAGTGGTAATCCGCATCTAATAATGTGAAGCGCTGCATTCGGCGCACGATCTCCGGACCAGGATGGAGGCCGAGTGGCTCCGAGGCAGAGAAGAGACCTCCCAGTCTGGCGGATCGCAGCCGACGCCGTGTGCAGCCCGAAAGTTGATTGGAGTCAACGATGGAGTTATTTGTACGATTGCCACGGCACTGGCACTGGCACTAGCAGAGGCTCTGGCTCTGGCTCTGACTCTGGCTGAGACTGAGGCTTCGGCTGAGGTTGTGGCTCTTTGGAGCCGACACTCTGGGCTTTGGGCCATCTGCTGCTGATGGTGCTGATTCTGCCGCTTTGTTGGCCGCGATCGGCGGTGGGGCACGTTGATTGTGTGGCGCGAATAACAACAAATTATATGCGTTGCGCATAATTGAGAAATATTGAGACATTATTCCCAAAAGAAGGCACGGGTTTTGGGGGGAGGGAGGGAAGGTGGCTTTGGAAGGTGTGGAGGCAATTACAGACAAATCTCGTCTCTGTTTCTAATTGCAACTGGAGCTGAAAATAACGTTTGCTGGTTCATCGCAGCCCCAATACTATTTCTAGATGTGGAATAGGAGATTACACTGAAAAAAAGAACGAATATTTTGTAAAAAGGTGTTTAATTTAACTAATTTAACTGTATTAATAATTAATAAACGAAAAAGGAACTTCAGACTGAGAATTACCTGTAAATTCTTATAAATGGTAATTACATTTTAATGAATTAATAATAGATAGTTAAATAACGTTAAGTTAACCTTGCAGTCTGATTATAAATATCATTATAACAATGCCAAAAAATGCATTAATTTAAAGTTGGAAAACTCTTTATTAGGTTAATAAACCAGTATATTAAATTTAAAATATTAAAAATGAAAATTTTTGTGAACTTCTGAGAGTTTTGGCGATGTAACCCCTTATTAAATATCGAATAAATTTAGTAAACTTGGTTTTTTTGCTAACCATGGATAAACGGCTGTTAATGCTGAAAAAATTGATAATAATTATTGATAAAAATACAAATTTACACAAAATTTGGTACCTATAAAAATCATATCATACTTTTAGACACCTTTTTAAGGTCTTTAAGAACTCTAGAGATTGCTGAAGCACCACCGAATTTTTCTTAAATTTGTATGTCTCCTTTGGAACTTTTTCACATAATTCTTTATTGTCTAAACAATTATTTGTAGCTGTGTAAGATCGCGATAGCAAGAAAGTAAGAGAACGGTGATTTTATTTCATAGATAAATCGCTTAAATTATGGCGCAGCAAGATCAACATCTGGGGCTGAATGCCCCAGAGCGACCTACAGCAGCGATTGAATCGATCTCCAACGATATCGATGGCAACATCAATCAGCCAGTGAATGAAGGAGAATGAGTCAGAAAGTGGAAGAGAGCGCCCTGCGCGTTGTTATTATATTATTTACCTTTTTTGCTTGCTGCTCGTAATGAAACCGAGAAAGTCTGTCATGCACATTTTATATGACAATGGCTGGCCATTTAGTGGAATTAAAAGCGGGGCCACACCCACAGAAAGGGCCGCCCAGGAAGCGAGCTAAAGGAGGGGGGGCCAGAAGCGAGATTGACAAATTGAAATGAATGTGTCCATTCACTTGGAAATGTTCATTAAGCGACAGCGACAGCGACACTCCCCCCTCTGAGGGCGGCGGCGGCATCATAAAACGGAACAGGACTCGGGCACATTATGACGCCTCACCTCAAATGACAGGCACATGATTGCCTAACTGGTAACTCGCACTTGACGAGAGAAACCTCCACTCTACTCCCCACAGTCGCTAGTCGCTCCCCGTATCATCCTCTTGAAATTGAAAATTCCTCATAGTCATCAAAGCCATGACGATGTGACATGTCCTCGGTGCCCTGCTCCCTGCTCCGTGCTCCCTGCTCCCAGTGCCCTTGCCCCGTTCTGGTATAAAAAGCGTGACGTATTTCCGCTTCCCATTTGCACCTGCATTCATTATCCTGGTGTGGTGGGCATGCGTAGCGAAACTTTAGCAGTTGTAAGTTTTTACGTCCTCCGGAGGACCGGAGGGTTGCGTCTATATCTGGGTGCTGGTGGTGGTGGTGATGGTCGGAGGTCTGGAATCCGGAATCTGAATTCAGCGTACAAGTGCGCGTGTCCAATGCGATTTAATGCAGTCAAGTGACTTTATTTTTATTAGCACAACTTAATGAACTTGAAATTTTCAACATTTATTACCATGTCCGGGCGCCTTTTCCCTGTAGAGATTTTGTGAAATTAGAAAGTCAAGTGATTTATGAACGTGCCGTGACTGAAAATGAACTACGACTTGATCATTGGATAGACAGATTAATATGGCACTTGAAATGGGAAATTAAAAAAGGGTACAATTGTATAGTTTAACGAATAGTTTTCAAAAAAATATCACCAAAGTTTTAGGATATATTAAAAATATAATCTTCTCATGTTAAAGTTTGTTATGTTACGAGAGCTTCATACTCCCTAGTCTTACCTTTAAGGTATATTATTTTATCTTTTTAACCTAACATTTTTATACATTATAATTTATAATTAATATAGTTTACTTGGCTTTCCACCCACACCCTCTTCGAGGACCATTTATAATGGCCAACGACGCATATTATGGCAATGCAATCAGCAGACAAAATAGCGAGAAAGTTTAATTGCAGTCTTCAGCCTTGGAAAATGGTAGTTTGGCATAATTATATGCGAAATAAGAGGGCAGTAGCTTGGTGAAGGGGTCTCCGAAGGGCTGGAGGATGGCATGACGCATGCGCGTAATTGCTGTGCACACGAAAATTGCATAGAAGCAAAGGCTGGAACGCAGGAAGGCTCTCCTTTCCCGCTTTGTCTTTCCGGATCCTATTCGCCTGCCCAGCACTGTGGTCGGGAAAAGGCAACTGCATTCTCATTACACAAGCAGCACACAGGGAAAAATCAAAGGAAGAAGATAACAGACTTAAATACAAACACACCTTGATTAAAGCTCAAGTTGGAAAAATATAAATAAGAAATAAACATAACTAATCAAGTTTAAAGATCACATTTTCTTTAAATGTAAATATTAATTAACACTCTTATATTTTTCCTGAGTGCAAAAACAGGCTCTCTGTGCAAAGTTCCGATCCGGGACCCCATTAACGTCAGGCTCGCGTTAAAAATCGATAGATGGATTGGGCACTGGCAACTACCGACGCAAGGCTGGTCTTCGGCTTCACTGTGGTCTTCACCGACATCGTGGGCTTCCCTGGAGATCGGGTCGCGGACTTGCCTTGGCCGCGGCACAAGATCAAAGCTCGCGAAAAACCACCATCATCTTCTTAAAGGTGGTAATTATGCCTCACTTTGGACGTATGTGTATATGGTCGCCTCGATGCGATGCGAGGCGATGCGATCCGAGAGATGCGTTCCAAAACAGAGCTTTTTAGCTGAGGGAAGGGGCTTCTGGAGGCTTCTCGTTGATAAAGAACTTGGCCTCGTTGGTGATCGGATCTCGTTGTGTCGGTGAAAGCTTCGCAGCAAATTTATACGCACTTCCCTGGCCAAACATGGCCGCCGGCTGCAATGTTGCATATAACCCCAAATTTGAGTTTAAGTAGCCCGATATTGAAGGGGACTGTGGGTAAGGGGACAGGGTACAGGGGATAGGGGACTGAAACTGGGGACTAAAAACTTGGGGCCCTTCATCATAACTCAGCTGTCAGCTGCATGTCACTTTTGCGGCTACCGATCGATGTCCGATCGAATCGGCAGCACTTTGAAATTGTAGAAGCAATTAGTTTGAAATATTATTATCGACACGTACTCGCCGCCAGATCGGTATGAAATGTTAATGGTTCAGGGGGGGATTTTGTGGTCGCCTTACAATTAGCCTTAATTGAGGAATTTCATTCGTGTTAAACTCTTTGACCGCATCTCTTTCTTTCCCTCTCTCTGCCCGTCAGACAGATTTCACTTGAGCCCGAAAACCAGAACATAAGACGACCCCCAGTACCAGACCCGGAGGAACGTGTAGCGACTTTACGCTCAATTGAAAAGCTGCTGACAAAAGCTGTCATTGATGATGTTGGCCGCTATTTGAAAATCAAATTGCGCCATTAACTGCCGGCAATTAGTGGACGTTGGGAGTATATGCTCATATATAGACACGGGTCTGTCAAACGGTAGTGGAACGTTACTTTTTCAATTATGAATAGAGAATGATTGTTTTGTGCTGTGCCGAATGACGAATGATGGCACTGTAAGAAACTAAGAGCTCCAACTAGGAGAAATAATTGGAAAACCTAAAAATTAAGTTGCCTCAAGAACTATATCATTAATGTCAATATTTTGTGTGCTTTATAATTAAGTATAAATATTATATGAAAATAAATGGCTCTTTACTTTCTATCAATTATAAATTGAAACTATACCTTAGCTTAGTTTAATATTAACATATGATTTGCAATACATTCCAAGTTAAGGAAAACTGGTGCTCTTTTTAGGTTTAAACAATTTCTTGCAATGCATCCTCGGGATAAGCCCCAAAATCATTTACTTTTTCAGTTTCCCCACTGCCGAGTCATAAAGCCTAATGGAGTCCCATGTCCATGTACTCGTTCGGTGGCCCTGTTAATTAATTTGTGACTGTGTCCGAGAGTCGGGCTAATTAATTGGACAATGGGCCTCGAATGGGGCCTCCCCGCACTCAGCACTCAGCTCTGAGCTCTCCCGGAGCCGTGATGGATTTGCTCGATCAGCTAAAAGCTGAAAGCCAAATGCGCCATTATCGTTAATAATATGACATTATAAGTTAGGTAAATTTATATGTCTGGGGCTCTGCATGTAATTCCTGGCCTGGCCAAATTATACCCTTGCTTCGGGCTCCACTCTCTGGTATTGATATTGAAATGAGGAAACGGCGACGAAATGTCACAATGACATTCGTTCCTCGTCTCCCATGTGAACTGACTTCATTAACTTATTTATGAGTCCGACTCTGGCACTGGCACATGGCACATGGCACGGGGTACCAGCACACAGCACAGCAGAAATTACACTGAAATTATAGCCACAATTATTTTAAAATTGAATTACGTCCAATTACGGGGGAAATGAAATGCAGATGGCATCGAGATAGCGTTCTCATTCGGCATAATGGCCGCCTGAATTTTGGCATTGGGTTTCTGGGCTCAGGGATCCGCTTGGCAAGTGGAAGTTCCAATGGAAATGGAAGATGATGTGGAGGCGGTTGTGGCCGACTCCTCTGGAGCAACGGGGAACGGAAAAAATCCAATTACTTGGCTGGAACGAGGGTCCAGGGGCGGCGGCCGTGTCAGGACGTTAGTTATTATCCTGCAATTAATTTGGCTAAATGTTTGGCTCTCCGCTCTGTGTATTCCGTGCTACGTTTTGCGCCGACTCCTCTACCTTGTTCCTGATTGGCTGACAGCCTCGGTGACGTCACTGTTGCAAGTGGCACGAAAGACACGCCTGCTCTAGAGAGAAAGAAAGAGAAAGAGAGAGCTCTGTGGGAATGAGATAGAGCGAGAGAATATCGTTTTGTTGCTGCTGCTGGGCCTGTGTTTCGGAGTTGCTGTTTACTTGCAACATGTTCGATGTTGCAGCTATCAGAGGTTGGTAGAACTTGAAACTAATTCCGATTTTTAAGGATATATCCTTTTATAATAATGTGTAAAGAACCTAAGGAATTATTTTTTAATTATAATTAAAATTGTATTGTATTTTATTTTTTTATATGAAATGATTTTAAGCGTTTTATCCTCCCCACAGACTTCTACAACATGTACATATTTATGAACATTCTGCATACGAAATATGTTTGTTAATATTATTTATGTCAAACAAGTTTCTAAAACCGCAACATTTAAGGTCTCAAGTAAGTTAACATAATTGCAATGTTCTTTCACTGTTTTATAACTTTAACTTTGTTGTTATTTGTTTAATTTCCATTAACATACATCTAGTTTATTATTTCTGAGATTCCCTAAGATTGTAGTTATATTTATAATATATCAACTCTCCATCGACTGAATACTTAATTCTATTATCTCAATTTAAATTTATCTCTTTATATCTCAAGATATAGAAAACTTAATTCTTTTAAAAACGAACTAACTAATTTCGACAAATACACCATGAAGTTGAATCAAGTCTCAGTCCGTTTTTCCAATATTCTTTAAGCGAGGTCTATGGTCAAGGGCTAAATTGATTTGGACAATCGCCTAATTAGAAAGCCCCTTAAGTCATTTAGTTATCTGAAATAGTAGCTGGCCGATGTAGCGCCCACTTGAAGGCCCTCGGATGGATAGCCACACGCACTCGCGGGAACCATCGGGAACCAAATTAATTTCTCCGATTGGTCGCCCATCACGCTTATCGAAAATGGCCGAGAGTGGACTCGATCGGTTGGGGAAACCTTTAGGCCAGCTTCTTGGGTGGCAAATTAAAATTCAATTTTTCAAACACATCAAATCCAATCCCGAGCCGTCCAATCTGATGCACAAGTTGAATGCGGCGCGTCCACTTAATTCGATTTAGCTTAATTTACTTTTTCATCTCGGCAGTGTTCTCTTTGTGTTCGCCTTTGTTGACGCACATTACGAACAGAGAAATCCTGGATTGGAATCCTGGATTTCAGGTGTGAAGCTCCTTTGTTCGGGGATGCGTAGCAAATGTCCTGCACAAAGGGAATTGGCACAGGTTTGCCAGCGGGTCTAGAAAAACTCATTACGGAGCGTGTGATAATCCACAGCTCGGCACAAAGGACTCGCATTAGGCACACGTAGTTAGCGCAAGGACCTGAGCGAGTCCTAGCCCTTCTTCGTCCTCGGCGTTGGTGGCTAATAGACCTAAGGACTCCGGTACCCGGAGAGCACTTTAGTTTTGGTCAATGCCTTTCACACCTACGAGCCTACGCTGAGCGTGGAGAATCGTAAACGAGTGAGCGAGCGAAAGATTCGTCCTGCCGATCTCGTCCTTCGGGCCTTTGATCACTGCCGACGCAAACACACAGGTGCCGCGCAGGCCGCTTAGAGCCCGGCCACAATTAGACGTTAATACGCCGGAGAGAGATTTATAATTGTGTTAAAATGCCGCACTCAAAATTTCATGAGAACGGGATCGATATGGATCGCGGCGCAATCTGGAAACCCATTTCCATTCCCATTTCCATTCCCAGTCGAGGGCGTTGCTGTATTTGCTGTTGAAATTTTAAGCTAATTTACACATTTCCCTACAACAACCGAGGAGCGCAGCGAAAAATGTGGCGTCACTGTGTTAATTGCTGCCCATGCCCAGTCATTGCACCCTGGCCTATCTGCATCTGCCTCCGCCTCCGCCCGAAATCACGCCCCAAAAATTAATCTCCATTAGTCGATGGGACGGAATGAGACGAGGGACCCCCCAAAAAAGAAAAGGAACTGAACCCAGGACCATCCTGGGGCCAGGGAAATAAAATCATTCAACTGCTTTCAACGCGGAAGCAATAAAATCTCAAATTACTTTTCGTTAACATCCTGTGCGGGATTCTCTCTCACTCTCCCACTCTCCAAAATGTTAAATGTTAATGATAGCAATTAATTTTCCGACACAGACACCCACACAGGAGTCAGGGATAAACAAATCGGAAAACAACATATTTTTATTGTCGCATCGCAAAAATACCGCTGGGGGCCATTAATTACTCAAATCGCAGTACCGCCAAACTCCCCCAAAAAGCAAACTGTGGCGAATTCTTATCCCTTTTCAATTTCCACCAACTTTTCCCCGCATTTATCTCCCAGTGTCTCTGTGTATTTCGCCCACACAGAAGTGTCGCCGTGATTTATTGCCCGGGTCGTAATAAATTTCTTCACTCCAGGTGATAACACATAAATCAATCCATTAGTTTTTGCCCACTCGCATGTATCATCGACTTCGATTTGTTGTTGACTCTGGACTTGTGCTTACTTGGGGGTGGCTGTGGTCCCGATTTCCTTCTCGGGGGGTTACTTGGATTCGTTGCGCAGCTTTCTGGCTTTGCTTTGGGGAGTGACAATAAATTATTGGCATGATTAGTCTGAATTTGGCCGAAATGCGGAAGCCACGGATTCCCACAGCGCTGGGAAAATAAAGCGAAACTTTCCCAAGATTTTTGCCAAATACGATTCCCAGGGCGAAAATTGAAAGAAACGAAGAGAGAGATTAGTCAACTTTGGTGTCACAAAATGATGGGGCATAAGCGAATGGAAATGGTGCAGAGAGAAAAAATATAGGGAAATTATTATAATTGTGAAAAAGAGAGTCAATAAGAGTCACAATGTAATAAATATCCCATCTATATTATTTTAGGTTAATCTGAAATTTTACTCAGTTCAAATTATATTTACTAAAAAATGCTCTTCCCTAATTTTCCTTTATTTCACAAATTTCCCTGTTAATAAATAATAGTTATAGACAAAACAAGTGCAGCCTGTTTCTACCCAAAAAATAAAGATAAAAATAAAAACATATTTTCTTGTTGTGTACAGATGAAACGCCCCAAGGTATGCTGCAATTTAGGGGCCACTCAACTCGCCGCGTCGAGTGTGTGTGCGTGAGCAACACAGGTGGCAATGTGGCCATTATGGCTAATGGGTAAAAGGCCTGGCGGGCAAATGAGTTAAGCCAACAAGAACAACACGGGCCCAAAGCGAAGCGTTAAAGTAAGCCATAAAAAAGACAAAGCCGTCATTTTTCTAATGAACCAGCAGCAGCAGCAGCGGCAGCAGCAGCAGCGGAGACTGCTGGATGCTGGATGCTGCTGGAGCCCAAAGAAGTCTGTAGAATGCCGGGAGAGTTAAGCGACTTTGGCCAATCACGCAGCCGCGCCGAACTTCAAAGTCAGGCGGAAGATATGAGCCGCTTAACGCATCCAATGGATACCGTGCGAGCGAGAGGCCCGCCGTCTTGGCCAGCTTTGATAAATGGCCAGACAGGCGTACAAAGTGGAGAATAACGAGCGAAAACAGGCCGAGTAACGAGCTTCGCAGTGTGTGTATCTCAGCATCTGGATATCTCGGAGTGTGTGTGTATCCAAGAGATGCAGCGACTGTGTGTGTGTGTGGCAAAGCAGGCTTAATCACATTGCCTGGCCATTGGCCAGTCGGCGGCGGAAGATCAAAGCCGCGAAGGCTGTTAGAAGCGGCTAGCTTGGTGGTCGCTCTGGGCTTTCGAGCCGCAGTCCTCGGCTAGAATAATTGGCAGGTAGCTGTGCGCGGCATCCGACCAAATGACATGCCAATGCCGATGCCGATGTCGATGCCAATGCCACCAACAAACAAATAAAACGCAGCAGCCAGCAAAAAAGCCCTCTTCCTGCGGAGACCAGAGACGGAGACAACACCACACCGCCAAATGTGATATTTTCACATTCCCATGACATTCTGCGAGATCGTTCGTTCGGCAGAAGCGAAACGCCAGCGGAAGTGGCAAAATGAGTGGCGTTTCAAGACGCCGCCACGATTTGGGTGGATTGGCTATATATTTCACTGGCGAAAAGCGACAAAAGTGACATGCAAAATTCTGTCAAATTAAAGTCAGTCATTCGGGGCATTGGCTCCGAATCTGAATCTGTCTCTGGTACCGGTGCCCCCTTGCGAGTGTCATTAGCATAACTGTCAAAGCCCCCAGAAAAGGGGAACCCAGCCCCACATCAAAGGCGTCTCTTTTCTCAGACACGCACCGCTGCCAAGCAGACAAATATCAGCTAAATAAATTCGCGGTAAACATTAAAACCAACAGCGATCAGCCGATATAGAAATTGGAGGCAAAAAAAACAATAAAACTCAACCAAAGTATAAAAAAAAATATATAATTTGTATTATATATTGATTGACTTTCTTGCATCTTACAATATAGTCATTATTTCATAGATTTTAAACTGCATTCGCCAATTTAAAACTTAAATATGTCAAGTACAACTTCTGTTTTATAAATACATAAAACAAAGTAAAGAGAAAATTATTTTTAATAAAAATCAAAGGTTTATACATTTTCGTTTACCTATTATAAAAATACTATAAATTAAGCTACGTATTAAAATATATTGATGATAATTCCTATAATCAATAGTCTGAAAAAATGTACTCGTATTATATATTTGACTTATTTACTTTCAATTTGTTTCTTCCAATTCCTTAAGTTAAGATACTTTTTCAGCAGGAAATATCACTATTTAATGATGATTCCCCAAAATATTTTTCTACATTTTAAGGACATAGTTCCCAGACATCTCTTCCTGACTTTAATACCAGTTACCTCCGAGTGACTAAATGAGGAACATTCTGACGGCTGCAGGACAAGCAAGTGCCACCAAGGAAGCGTGGAAAATGCGGCGCAATTACCCAGACATAGCAACTGCTACAATGTTGCACAATCAAAACACACTTGCAACGCCCTCACCCTCAAGAGAGAGGCCTAAAACAACAAATGAAGCAATCAAAGGCGATCCGGCGGACGACACATGTTCGATTCCCACAGCGGAAACCTTTCTCCATCAGCATTACGTCAGA
The DNA here is from genome assembly GCA_008042585.1 of Drosophila punjabiensis. Taxonomy (NCBI): domain Eukaryota; kingdom Metazoa; phylum Arthropoda; class Insecta; order Diptera; family Drosophilidae; genus Drosophila; species Drosophila punjabiensis. The sequence continues at coordinate 28,805 of VNJR01005211.1, forward strand.
GGGAACCGGGAAAGAACAACAAATTGAGGGATATTTATAAACGTCAAAATAGGCAAAAGTCAAGATCCCTTAAGATATTTTATGGCCACAAGAAAGAAAAAAAAAGAACACTTCTTCCCACCGCCACAGAGCTGGCTCCTTGACCAGATCCAGGGACCGATATTTGGGAACGCTACTTGGGACTGGGCACTTGTCAAAGGCGTGTGAATAGAATCGTCAAACAGGGGAATACTCCCTCAACCAGGAGACACTGAGGAGAGCCGAGAGAATCAAAGGGATTCACCAAACGGATTCTGATTCCGATTTGGACTCGGACTCGGGGAATCGTAAAAACGCCGACGATTTCACACTCACCTCTTTGGGGCGTAATAAAAATTAAACGGTAGCTAGTTAGGCGGCATTCTGGGATCCGTATTGTATTTTGTTTGCATTGATTTCGAGCGGCATCGGCCTCTAGACGTTTTATGTACAATATTTTCATTAACAAAGCGGACTTTTCGTGGAAAAACTCCAGAGCGACGGCGCTTTTGAAGCCAATTCTGACCCTGGAACACGGGACTTCTCAGAAGGCAGAGCTCAGCATTATTTTGTCTCTATCCCTGGACCATATCCATAGCCATATCCCGAGTGCCCTGACTTGTGTGCTAATTAAAGCACACACAAAATGTTAATTTGTGAATTTGTTCCGGGAGCCAGGCGTTGATGGGAATCAATCGGAATGCCACACACACGCGAATACCTGCCACAACGCGATCATCATCGAATATCAGATTGTGCCCCTTGATGATCGATGGCACTCGGTCCTGCATCTGCCCGAGAAAACTCGGCCATACATCACGATCATCGGATGTCGGATGTAGGGCCATGGGCAAATAAATTACGGGCTAATCACCGAAATCACCGAAAAAAAAATTAATCGCAAGAGCCACAACTTGGCTGTAAATTAAAATGTTTACGCGGATCAATTTTCGTTTGCGTTGTTTAGCCGTTGGCCATGAATATTCATGACGCCAAAGCGGCATTTTAAATTAAATTAAAATAAATTAAGGCATCTTGCCTCTCGCTAATCAAATTAATTAATTATTTACCTTTGAACGACAGAAATGCCGCCGACTCGAAAGCGAATCTTGGCCATAATAAATTCAAAATAACAATAGACATTAGTGCCACCGGACCAATGGCTGACCGACCATATGGAACTAATCACAGTTTATTAGTTCAGCCAAATGGACAGTAAATTTGCATGAACTACTGCTGTGCTGACAACAGATAAATTTGCAATCAAATATCGTAAATAAGTCATCAACTATATAGGTGTATATATGGGATGCAAAAATATTAGAAATGTCGTTTGACGACAGTGAATACAAAAAATCTTAATATAAATTAGATGTCAAGATAAATTATTACAAAAGGTTAAAATTAATGCTAAAATTAAATTAAGTTGAGCTGGAAATTATTATAGTCATAGAAGTGATCATACTTTTTGCAGTTAAGCAATTTAAATAGTCTTAAAAAAAAGGGGTAAACATTTTACAATATATCATATATTTTTTCATGTTAAAGTGAATAATTTTTAGAAGATACATTTTTTTATTGTAATATATTTTGAAATATTTTTTCCCTACGTTTCTTATACGTTTCCTTTATAGCCATTACCACCCGTACTGGCCCAGTGCCGAACATTTAATTTCGCTCATATTTAATTGCCTGAAATAAGCGAATGGCACTAAATAAAAACGAAGATGAGATTTATGCTGCAATTTACGTAAAATTATGTTAATTGCAGGCCAGTGGATGAAGGGGAGGATAGTGGCTGTGGGCGAAGACAGAGGCGGAGGCGGTGCAGCAGCAACACTTCAGGTTTTTCATGCAACCGAGCGCGAAAATATCATTGATTTAAATTAATGGACATGTCAGGCAATTAATAAATGCAAAAAGCATGGCAGCCACGTCCGTGTGGGTAAAAATACACAGAGCTCTGGGCGGATGAAGGACCGTAAAGCAAGGCTAGGTGCTTGGAAAATGTAAACAAAAATAGCTTTTACTTTGGTAAATGAAGTATAGAAATATATATTTTCTACATTTCTATATAAATTAGACCAGTTTTCTTCGCAATAAACGTTATTAATGCGGCCTAATTAAATCTCTTGTGATGTGAAACTGTTGCCAATCCCCTTAAATGTGCAATCTTTTATTTATTTCTCTCCATCCTTAGCCTCTCCTTTGGACACGGTGCCAATCAACTCCGAGCTGAGCCCTCCCAATTGGCAAAACTATACAAAAACACAGCCCTCCTTGAAGTACTCATGATTTTAATAGAGTCATAAATATTAACTGCAAATTTCCATCGCCCAGCTGCATTTGCTGTCGATTTCACGCTGCCAATGATTTTGCCTTCGACTTCCTGGCTCATTGTCTCCCTTGTATTTATTGTGTCCTGCCCGCAGAGCCCTCGAGGTTCTAATGAGTTTTCAATTAAGTGTGACACTGGCATTGTTGCTGGCAATCTCTCTCATCTGTGTGCGATTGCCACCCCATCAGGATATCAGGATATCACGTATACGCCGCATTCGTCACGCCGGGGAAAACCCTTTGCCTCCTTTTCCACTCGAGTGCCCGGATTTAATTTGTTTGCATTAAAATGACATAAATCCAAAGCACAGCAGCCCCAAATATTGTCCACTCATCTCGCATGCGCCAAGAGCGAAACCGAACCGAGCCGAGCCGGGGGGCAACTTCAAAAAGCGCCCTTTTCCGGTGTATCCGAGTATCTTTTAGATGCGTTAGTTAGCAGCCAGTCTATCGGCAGTGTCGCGGCACTCGCCATTTTCACACTCATGCGCCTAATGAGCAATAGAATTAAATGAAAATGCCACAAGAGGAAAAGCCAACAAGAAAAGCCAGCCTGGCGACGGCGACAGCGACAGAGAGCGGCCAAGAAATCGATTTGGTCAATTTGTTATTGCTGCACTCGCCCTTTGCCGGTTGCTTTATTCTCTTCTTTAAGCTACACAGTGGAAAAAATTGTCTTATTAATATTTCTTTAAAGATTTTATAAAATAAATATAATTTAGGTAATTTTTTGACAAGAAAAATATATATTTAATGTTGATAACTAACTTTAAAAGGTTTACGTTTGAGACTAACAAGCAAGTTTTCAAGTTCTTTTTATAGAGTTCTTACTTTTAAATCATTTACTTTTCTATAATATAATTCTTATTTTTTTAATTTACTTAAATATTAAGCAAATAATCTTTAAAATTATGTATTAACTTACTAGTTGACACAAATTGTTTGCCATGTAGCCTGCCACAAACCTTTTTTGCCAGATAGCCGGCAAGGAACGAAGCGCGCAAATCTGGAGTCGCCGCAGCTTTAGCGGCTAACTTGAAACGCGTCGGCATCCTTTGATCAGTTCATATTATAAAATACTATGGTCACGCCTTAAAGGCATTAAACGAGATGGCGCTCGGCTCGACACACACACACAGCATCCAGCTAAAGATGCAAAGAGAAGCTGCAGAGAGCGACGTGGAGCAATAGATTCCAGCTTGCAAGTTCTTTGTTCCCTCGTGGACCAGAACCAGAACCACCTCATCGTGATGAGGCCAAAACCCGAAGCGAGTTCAGATCGCTGCAGAGAACAGGAATCGCAGCTTACACATATGGGTTTCGCAAAAACAAAACAAAAAAAAAAAGAAGAAAAACGAAGAGAACCCGAGAACATAATAAGAAAAACCCTTCCTCGCTTCCTGCCAACGTCTCCCGATTGTGCTTGTGGCTCGAAGCCGATCTCCTCCGGGCAGCATCGCAAATGCAACGTCATCTCGGGAGGCGCACGGCAATCAAGCAATGTGGTCTGACCCCGCTCCTCCTGCCCCCAGCCTCTACCACTGCCCCTGCTGCATCTCCTTCCGCTTCAGCTAGCCAGGTCTTAATGCTCTTGGGGCGTTGTGGACCACCAAACGAGCAAATGCGAGTGCGACTCGAAGGTGTTTGAATTGTGCTTTTTAACTGCAATGTAGTTGCTCTGATATTCATACGTGCGCCAGCCCTTTCCGCCTCTCCGCTTTCAGTGTAATTGTGCACTCGTCTGGCGGCCTTTTTAGCAACGGATGCTGCCATGGTCAGACCTTATTGAGGTTCTCGGGGAATACCCTTACTTTGGGAACTTTAAAACAAGATTATAATGGATGAGGATTAAATTTCGAAATGGTTTCCTTGAATAGTTCTTAATTGCAAAAAGTTCACAAATAATAAGCTAATGTAAAACAAGCTCTCCATGAAGTTATTAAAAATGAGCTTATTTGTGTACAAAATTATCCTTTATACAATTAGTAATAAAGCTTATAAGACCCATACTTTTTTGTAGCCACCTGGCCATACTCTACGTGAAAGTATAACAACATCATCGTCAACAGTCAGCTGTGGCCATATAATTACCATTTTTTGTATGCAAATTGTGATTATATTTGCTCGCCAAGAAGACCAACAGCAGCGCAAAAATAATACATTATTTCCTCCAGTCTTGGACTTGGTGGTAAGGGGAACCCGCTATGAGAGCTTCTGTAATTTCCACTCGCTTTAATTATGCTAAACACAAGTCTCAATATTTAAACAAGCAGCCTCACCGAAAAAAAAGTGCAGTCCAAATGAACCACTGAACCGTTTGTTTGAGCACGGCCAACGCAAAAGTCAAAGTCAAAGACAAAGAGGCCGCCACCGCTGCCACTTCAAGTTTTTTTTTTTGTTTCTGTATTTTTTTGTGTGTCTTTTTGGTTTTTGTGGACCAGTCGGTAGCATCCACAAAGCATCGACAGTCTCATCAAAGCCGCCGCAGCTGGGGCAGCGCTGTAATTATCACACGTCGGTCAAAATCAACGCCGGCCACGCGCACTCTCGTCCAACTCTATTAACTCAATTAAGAAGCCAACGCACAAATATTTGTGTCCGGCATTCAGTCGAAAAAGTATCCAAACAGTGTTCTTCTAAGGTATGTAAATACCAGAATGCCGCTGGACCTTACAGAGCTGCGGGAGGGGGGCCTTATTGACACAGCATCACATGTTACGTATACGCCGTGTGGCACGTTGGTTGCATTGTAAGAGGGAATAAGGGAGATGCACTAAGAGAATAAAGAAGAATAAGGGCTTGAGGTTTAAGATCGTAATAAGTACAATAAGTACTTAAATTCCAGGATTATTAATAAATAATTTCAAAAGCTAGCACATATAATTTTGCGTATATAAGAAAAGAGCATTAATATGTTGAACATATTATGTTCCAATGGGTGTTGCCAACACCGTGTTGGCAACATATCCCTGCTAACATTTGTCTTTTGCAACATGTTCCTAGCAATTGTAAATATTTATCAACATTATTTCTGCCTTATATAATATTTCAGATTTTCATAAATTTTTAGCGTAATAACCTTAAAAATAACTATGTCTGTCTTCTTTTTAACTAAATAATTAAACAATACATTGATTTCCGGGTATCAAATAGTCGTTCACCCTCCAGAATAGCTTTCTGACTTGTTTTAAAATAATATACTCTCATGGCTTATCTGTTTTTTCTTTTACAAATATGTAAATATATGTAATTCCTACAACCTTAACACATTATAATACAATTTTCATTGAAATATTGTTGTCTCAGTGTACAGCTCTGCTGGCCCAGATCGAACTGCTCTGCTGCGGTTCGCTTGGCCCTCTCACAGTCCGTCAGGAAGCGGCAGTTTTGGGAGAAAAAAGCACGAACCCGAAAATAGAAACGAAGATGAAAAAGTTAAACATTTCAATTTGAGCATCTTGGCTTTAATTAGCATGCGCTTGTTCATTGTTTTCCGTTTTTGTGCTTTCCATCGAGCGTTTGATTTGTTGCCTCGCATTTCGTTGCTGGCTTTTAGCCGGGCTTGATTAGCGTGGCCAACAGAGGCTCTGGCCCGGCTTGGCCCGAAAGCGTGGTCTCTTGGCCTGGTCTTTGGCTTCGAGTCGAGTCCAAGCCCTGGATGGGAGCATTTGCTTTGTGGGTGGCCCCCCTAAACGGCTTAGTTCGCTCTGCTACTTTTTCCTCTGGGCCACCTTTTGTTCGGACGGAGCTTTCGTGGCCATGGCGATGATTACTGTGAAATTGGCAATGTTTAATGGTTGCCCCAGTGCTCAAGTGTCTTTTGTGTCTAACTACTTTTCTCTTTGATGAGTTTTCTTTTTCCGCCAAAAAAAAAAAACAAAAAAAAACGATCAACAGTTGGGGAGGACTTTCTCTTTGATTCTGTAGTCAAAAGAGGAAATTTCTTCCAACTAAACAATGAACTAATGACTGAAACTTGGTTAATCAAGATTTAAGCTAAAAATATAGATGTAAACTATAACTAAATATTACAGGTACGGAATGAAATGTTATTGATTTAAACATAAATTTAAATTGTTACTTATGTGTGGTTTAAAGGATTTTAAAGTTAGTTATTTAAATTACTCAGATTTATGTTCAAGTTATGAAAGTTTAATCAACGCTTTTATTCGCATTTTTAATAAAAGATACATTTATAATTTAAAATAAATTAACTTTGCCCCTTTGTTACCTTTCCCTGTCACTTTAAATCATAAATTTCCTAAACACTACAACCTGTGGCACAAACACTCCAACTATTAATACAACGACTTGACTGTAATTGTCAATTAGCAAGCTTTCAACGGCAGGCCCAACTCGTAGCCACAGCTTCCATAAAAGTATTTATTTTTTGAATTTTTTTCCCCGGCTGTAGCCTGGAGCGATTTGCATATGCGCCGTGGAGTGACTTTCGGTTCACATTTCCAGCCAGCAGCCAGCATTCGACCCACGCGGCATTGACACATGCCTGTCACTGCCACTTGATGTTGTGCGACCGATAATAACTCCCAGATCGGAGTGTAGACTGCCTGTTTGTGGTAGCATGTCGAAAATTATATTGCTTACCGATGGCTAAACGATAATTATGCACTTACATTGTACGCCTTTACTTGGTCCGCTTGACTTGGGTGTGTTTGGGTGACCCACAAAAATTATGGAAGAGGTTATAGTCTATATACAGCAGAAGTAGATCATAAAATTATGAAAATTTAAAACTAAAATGTTGAAAATTAAATAGGAAATGTACTTGTACTTTTTAACTTTTAGCTCCGAAATGTATTATTTAAACCTAAAGTTATTAGACTAATTAAAGGATATGTAAACTCAATGCCGGGTATCAATTAGTCGAGGCAATCAATAATAATATACTTCTCTCTCGATATAAACATTAAACTGGGTGTAGTTAGCTGTGTAAATACTCAGAAACTAAACGGTAAGCGTTACAAACTCTAAATATCGACTTTAAGCCATATCTGGCGATAGAAGATAAACTTAATTATAGAAAATTCAACGTTTCCGGCGGTAGTCAGCTGCTCCGGCTGCTTGAGCTACCATTATCGGCCAGCAGCTGCCTCTGGATCTATAAATCAATGAAATCGTTGCCCTGCATTTAAATTTGAATATTAATGAACCCTTTCCCAGCACTTTCACTGCAGGAGTTTATCAGCGTGTGAATGAAGCCACACACACGGATGAAAGTCGGGGTGGGGGCACGGGCACGGGCACAGGTGTAAGGTGTAAATTGTGTCTTTTCCCGCACAAGGATTTCCAGACTCAAGGACCTGGCATAATTAACGCCGCGGCTTTTCCCACGCAGCCACCGTGTGTGTGTGTGTATCTAATAGATACACTAATAGCCGCCAAGAACAAAGAAGGAAATGGGCAAAAGAAATTAGAATTATAAAAAAATACAGAAGCGCTAAACGCGGCAAATCAAACGGGCCGCTCGGCGCGGCGAGGCTCAATCACAAAAAACCGAATGCTCAAATATTTGTGTGATTAGTCCTTATCAACAGCCGCTCTCCCCGGGGCGGAGGGTCAGGTAGTACTTCGTTCGGGGTCTCGGGAAAGGTCCGGGATCGGACCGAGCCCGGGGACCCACTGCGGCTAAAGTCGGGCGCTGAGCCTGCGGTGGTCGTCGCCGCCGCTGCTGTCGATTCCTTTCTCGTTTAGCATCCTGCTGCGACGGCAATTGGTTTCGATTTTCGAATTTCGATTCTTCCTTAATAGACCTCTGGCCCCTTTTGTCTTCAGACGCCTTGACGCCTTTGTGCCGCCGTCTTTTCTTCTTCCGTTGATGCCTCTGCCACACTGCTACTGCCACTGCCTCAGTCACTCTTTTGTTCTCCGCTGATTGTTGCTGCAATTCGCATTTGTTTCAATTAAAAGGATTTGGAGTTGTTTGTTGGTCCCGGAGGTGTCAGCATTGGCCTTCTTCAAGTTGGCTAAAACGTGTGGACAATTGCAAATTGGTTGACATTAAACTGATGCAGGACGACTTCGAGCGGCAAGGATCACAAAAGTGTAGTTCTAATTAGTGAAAGTGGTACAGAAAACAATTTAAAGATTAAGTTCCTAAGGTTTAAAAATAAATAAATGTCTGGATCCAAAATGTTAGCTAGCCTTTTAAATAATATTAATATAAATAAATAAAAACGATAATTTTATAAAAAATATTACTTCAATATTAATAAAATTATATTTATTTAAACTTTAAATGTAAATTTCACATCTTAAACATGATGAATTGCAAAAAACAATAAAGGAAGCTAGATTTTGGAATGACTATGTGTGTATACACTTTCAAAGTGATCGAAATTAAAATTGACTTACTAAGCAAGAAAATGAATTAATTTCAATTCGCTAAGCTCTTCAGAGTTAGTTCTTATTGTGTTACTTATAACAGCATTTTTAAAAGAGGACACTTTTTACCTTATTAAGAGGCAAAATATACTCGGCTGTTGACGTAGAATATACATTATTTAAATCACTTATTGAGGAGCTAACTTATGCGGATAGTTATAATACTCTGTAAAGTTATAATTGTAGATTATTTTCTTATTTATTTATTATTATTTATTTCTTTTGGTTTATTAAAATTTCTATAAGAAGGCACAACAAATTCAAGATATATCAAAGAGCAGGGTATTTATTCTGTGATTAAATTTTATGATTTCTTATTTAAATAATTTTTAAATACTAAAATTTTTAGAGCTACTAATTTATTAAAATAAAAAGTAAATATTTCTTTTAATAAAAAGCCGTCGGCTTAAGCTTAATCGCTATGCTCCATTTGCATTCAGTTTAATGGCAAGACAATATATTCATTATGACACTAAATAAACAAGTGGGAATAGAAGAAGTAAACCTAACAATAAGTTTCAATTAAGCAGAGTGGCACCTAGCCAATATCCCAAAAAAATAGGAAACATTTTCCGAGTAAACCAACCGAGACTGGCGTTATTTTCATTCTCAGACTCAAATTAATTTCCAAATGCCAGCAAATTTATGCGCATTTTTATTTCCCTTACCCACGGTCTCTCTAGTTTCCCTGGTTTTGTTTTTCTTTTTTTGTTCTACCAAATTAATTGTTCGTTTTTCTTACAGCAAATTAATTGCAAACGCTTGACAATTAAACGCGGGCTGCCTTCGGGGGTCATCGTCATTAATGCTAACTGTGCGAGGGGGTTCTCCGAGGGAGGCGGAGGGGCAGGGGAGTGTTTAGGGGCTTTTGGGGAGCAGATGCCGCTGCTAGCGCCGCTGCCGACGTCATTTGGAGTTGTGAAAACTTTGCTGCGAACCAAAAATACTAAATACAGTCTCGTTACAATCTGAGGAGCGTCGCCTGCTCCGTCTCGCTCGCTCGCGCCCTCGTGCGCCATCCCGCTCGCACACCAGCCGCATGATGAACGCCATAATTACCGTTACGTATACGCCACCATTGCTATTTTTTGTTGCTGTAGCCGATTGGTGCTAAGAGTCGCGTAGAGCGAGACGGCATCACACAGGGGGCATCGCTGGCTCTCGCTCTAGCGAGAAACAGGTTTTCAGAGCTCTCGCCAGAGAGACAAGAGAGAGGAAACAGCGCCGCAACGCCAACGTCGACGCAGCTCGTTGTGCAGTTATGATTTGATTGCCGAGGCCAGGTTTAACCACCGACAAACGAGACACGAACGACACGAATAGAGAGAGGGCGCGATGCTAAGGAGCCGAGCGAGAGCGAGAGCGGGCGAGGGTGAGAAAGAGATGGGGCGAGGGAGAGGCTGAGGCTGAGGCGGCAGAGCAGAGAGCGGCGGCAGCAGCGACTGCGGCGGCAGCAAAAGAACTGAAGAAATATCGACGTGTCTAGTTAGCAAACCAATCTTCAATCTAGTTTCGAACAGTTGACTGCGAAGCGTCGAGTTGAGAGGTCCTATACCGTTGGATCAGTCGTTAAGTCGTGCCGATGAAACCTTAGTTAGTGTTGACTAATCACCGAAAGCAATATCAACGAGAGTTCAGTGAACAAATACAGTTTAGTGCTCACCCAACCAACACACAGAAAAAAAGAAAGAAAGAAAGGAAGAACTCCCTGAGAATCCTCTAAGTGCTATATTTTGAACCTAAATGCTCTGCCCTCCAACCATGCGTCCGGCCAGTCCCGCCGAATCCGAGATCTCCGTGGGCGGAGCCCCCAGCCCGCTGCCCACGCAGCATCCGCATCCGCTCCAGCATCCGCATCCGCATCAGCATCCGCTGCACCATCCACGCGCCAGCACCATTGACCTGCTGCAGCAGCAGCAACTTCTGATGCAGCAACATGCCGCCGCAGCCGCTGCTGCTGCCGCCGCCGCTGCAGCAGCTGCCGGACTCAGCCGGAGTGCCGTCGGCGGTCTGCCGGAGGATTACTTCCAGCCGCTAAAGCGTCTGCGCATGTCTTCGTCCTCGTCGGAGCCCAGGGAGCACACACCCAGTCCGCCGGCCACCGTTCCGGAGCCGCAGTCCGCCGGACAAACCAATACCAGCACCAAGTCGGCCATCGAGGGCGTCAAGAGCTTCTCCATTGCTGACATATTGGGTCACTCGGAGAAGCAGCGCGAAGAGTCCGTCTCGCCGCCGCCCAGCTCCAATCTCCTGGCCCCGCCCGCCTCGCGTCCTGGTGCCACTTCCGGCGGCCTCTTGCAGCCGCGCACGGAACCTCTGGATGTGCATCCGGCGGCGGCGGCTGCCATGCTGCTGCCCAGCGGACAGATTGTCCGGCCATGGGATCATCTTCTGGGCCCGGCCATGCCCGTCCGCCCCTTTATACCCTCCGCCCTGCTGCACTACGAGCAGCGCCTGGCCCTTGACTACCATCGCCAGTTGCAGGAGCACTTCAATGCCCAGGCCCAGCTGCTGCGGCACATGGGCATGGACATCATTCCGTCGGAGAGCGGCTCGGACCGCTCTAGCTCGGCGGCCAGCGATTGCTGTTCTCCGGAGATTGCTAGGGATTCCGCGGCTGCAGTGGCTGCCGCCTCCGCCGCTGCTACCCGGCACAGCCACAGTCCCCAGTCGTCAGCGCAGCCAGGAGCCAGTGGATCCACCAATGCGGCGAGTCCATCGCAGGGAGGAGCAGCCGGAGCGGCCAGTGCCAACAATGCCGCCGCCGTGGCCAAGGCCAAGGCCAATGGCACACCGCTGGATGCACTGTTCCAGATGACCACCAAGGACTTTGACGAGTCGCAAGGTAAGCATCTAAAATTAAAGCTGTAGAGGGTTTACTTGGGGTAAAAACGAGGTATATGATATGGTATATGGTTCCCTCAAGACTCCGCTTGATAAATGTCTCAATTTCCGTAATGAATTTACGCGATTTCTTAATTAAAATAAAAGTTTCCAATTTGTTAGCGTTTCTCAAAAGAGCAGCAGTTGAATATTCAGCTTATTATGATGATGTTTTGCCATTTATCAATCAGCAAATTCGAATTTCGTTTAATTGAAATAAATGGTCCCATTCCCCTCTCTGTTCCCCCGTAATTTTCGATCTTTTGTTATGTAAATTCCCCCAAAAAACCGACTCAATATTTGGGCTTTTAATTAATTGGCAGCATGCGCCACTCGCACAGTTCCATATACATTATAAGACCAGAGAACTTTGTTCCTCAAACTTTGGATATGCAATCAGTTACAGCAAAGTCTGTGCCCTGCAATCCCTGATGCTCGTCCGAACTCATTTAGTGGGCGTTTTAGTACTAGTACTCCCCGAACTCCAGGCAGTGATTTCATGGCAATTAATGGTTAATAGTCGTCCCAACTGTCCGCGTTAGTTGTATATTTGTGTAGTCGTGTCGATTCTGCAGCGATTAGCAACAATTAGCCGAGCGGTGCATTACCTAATCGAGTTTTGTTGCTCGTCGAACAATTAACATGCCGTTTCCATTTGTTGCTACTCAAAACTAATGGCCGGGCCAACTCTAGCCCCGACTACAATATCTATATAGTAGTAGTTGGTTGGTTGGCAGTGGCCGCAGCTCCTCGAGTCGTAAACATGTTTTAAAATACACTGAACGGGCGATTAGCGACGACACTCGGCCGTTTTATAATACTGTATCTTTGGGGTATTAAGTTGACAAAATATACACATATTACTGTTTATCATGGATTGTATAACTCGGAGACGAAATATTTACGACGCCTCGTACCCATGGAAGTTTCAACTTCGGGAGGCGTCGCGTCGCATCGCTTGTCTATCAGCAGTTTAGGAGTCGTCGCTGCGATAGGCAGCTGTGAGGATATGGAGCTCCATTAATTTATGAGGAGTGCCCATTAGCATCACTCGCACTCGGGTGTAGATATAATTACCCTGAAACGTAGCCCTGGCCAGTTCCTTGAAGACTCACTCTTGTGGTTATACATCAACTGGTTTCTCGAGAGCAAAAACCTACCAGACGCTGTGTCGCCCAGGCTGTGGACTAATCCTAATTGCAATTCCCAGTATTCTCGCCAAATTAATACATAAAAATCCCTGAGGAACAACTGGTGCAGGTTCCTCGAAAATCTATCGGGTTTCCCTTACTTAAACATCACAACAAAACTCCTCCTAACTAAGGACCAAATTTATGCCCTGTAAGTGGACACCTGAGAGGGGAAAAGGATACCCAAGTGGCCTGCCCATTTCTCTTGCGTTCCTTCTTCTCTCTAGCACTGGAGATAAGTCAGGGAAATTACTTAATGAGTCGCCGATAAAAAACAAATACAAAAGTGGCTAGGAACAGGCTGAAGAGACAGAGGGAGAGCTAGGGACAGAGGCAGGGGAGAAAGGCTCTGGAGAAAGAGAGGCGTGCAGTCAAGTGCCTAATGGGTTTTGGGTTACAAAACGTGCTCGAGATAACAAATGACCAAATTATGCGTTTGCATTTCGAATATTTGTATATGTAAAACGGGTATACCCACACTCATGGATGGCCTGCTGGCCGGCCGGAGACTTCGTTTGCATTCGGTTGGAGGGCATTTAATTAGTTTTTAATGTCGATCTAGTTTGTTTGACAAGCAATCGGGATGGGTGTGAAGCTGGACCGGTTAGCCAATATTCAGCAATCAATATTCACTATTCAATATTCAATAAATACAGATATATATGCTGATGATCTTGCCATCACATTGTATCGATCGAAAAAAAAAGCTTTGATTGGCACCGCATTTGGCTTTGGGCTTGTTGTTGTACCAGGAAACGTTATGCAAACACAATCAGAGCTCTAAGTACGGGTCAGTGGCTCATTAATCAAGCGGAGTGCCACTTAAAACTGATTTGTAGGTGTCAATAATTATTATAAATCACACCGCAAACGAGACAAATGAGCAGCAGCAACCGCCACCTTGTTGCATAATGCCCGAGAAAGCTGAGCTCGCGTCATTAGAGCCACCAGCCCAATGAACGCCCACAAGCCCGTGCAATCAATCAGCGCTAAATTATAGACTCCCAGTTGAGAGCCGAGACCTGAAACTGCAGCTGCGTTCGCAATTGCATTCATCAAATGTATCAATCGTGGCATTTGAATCAACACGCGCTCGGCAATTAAAACCAAAGGCAAAGTTGCTTGTTAGCAACCGGTTTAGAGCCAAGAATCTGGCAATTCAAAGCTACAAACTAAGTAAATGGGAATTAGTATGAATGGAAGTTAAAATGAATCACTCTAGCATAACATTTTAATTAATTTTCAACTTCACAACTAACCACTTGCTCTTCTTTCTTCATTTCCAGATAAATCCCATTTGGACATCTTCTCGAACCGCCCGCAGCCGAAAAAGAAGCGCAAATCGCGCACCGCCTTCACCAATCACCAGATCTTTGAGCTTGAGAAGCGCTTCCTGTACCAGAAGTACCTGTCGCCAGCGGATCGTGATGAGATCGCCGCCTCCCTGGGCCTGTCCAATGCCCAGGTGATCACTTGGTTCCAGAATCGCAGGGCCAAGCAGAAGCGCGACATTGAGGAACTGAAAAAGGATTTTGATAGCGTGAAGGTCTTCTCTGCTCACAAGTCCTTCTTGGAAAATGTCAATGACTTGAGCATTTTGAAGAAAAAACCCATGCATGAGGCTGATATGGTGGGTTTGGCCGCTGCAGCTGCTGCTGCTGGCATGGTGGTCCCAGTGCCGGGATCAGCTCAAATGGGCGGAGCGCCGCCCAAATGAGGGCGTGGCCAGGTGCGCACCGAACCGCCAAGGCAACCCAATGATTGGTACAGAAAGTGAGCAATGAGGAGACGAGTATTTTGTTTAATTTTGAGTCGAGTACCCCGGGAGTTGGGAGCAGCTATCCCCCAACGGATACACCCAAGCACTGGACGACTGCCAAAGGAAGGGCCAGGACACCCCACCAAGCGGTGTCCAAGGCCAGGAAACAAAGGGCAAAGGCAACACTCTAAGCCAGCCCCGATTGGAGATAAATCCAAAAACTCTGCCAGGACCAAGGTCCTCTTATGGGCCAGTGAACAAGCCAGAACAATCACAGCCGGAAACGGAAACGGACACGGAAGTGGAAATGGAACCAGCCAGAACCAGAATCCGGCATCAAAGCCAGGATCACAACGATTAGAACCATCCTAAATCGGCTCTTTTCAGAGCCACCAAATATATTCACAAAGAGATATTACAATTTATTCAAAAGTAAATAATAATATTTGCCAAAGATTTAAAATATTTAGGAAAAGAGAAACACATTTTGCAGCATGCAACATTTCAATTAAATTTAAATTACATTTTTTGAGATCAACATTATAATTAGCAAGAGAATTATTTTTGTATTGTTGTTGATAGTTGCGAGTAACAATCTCTATCAGAGATTGGTTATCTTTCATTGTGTTTTTATATATTTGACATATCAAGAGGTTTTCCGTTAATATTTTTAAAGCTAAACAAGACAGATCTATCACTGAGATGTTTAAACATAGTTAGTCATGTTTTCATATCCTGGTGATGCTGATTAATATAAATATATTAGCATTATTTGAGCTGCCACTGAAATCTCATTGGTTTCAAAACCTCTTAGAAAAGTATCTAAAAGTATACTATATCTTAAAACAAACAGTATTTACCTTGGATTTGATACATACTATATTTAGTATCACACCTTTATACACCTTATTAAGAGATTTATAAGTCTAAGCAATAGTTTTTAATTTTTTTCAATAGTACAACGACCATTTTCGGAGTATAGTCTGAAACCCAATTAAACTTTTTAGGCGAGAATACTAAAAATTCAAAACTCTAAACTCTCAGTTTTATGTATTTTTATTTAATTACAAATTTAATAAACCTTTACAAATATTGAAACTTAATTATCCCAACAATTCTTGCATTTAAAATATTGATTTTACTTTCCCTTCATTTCCTTCCCCTGCTAAACAAATTAAAATTGTGTCATTGTTTAATAACCCAACCAATTAGCGTTTAAAAGCCAAATCTGTTTCACTCCAATTAATAATTTGAGGCAGACAAAGGGAAATACAAAAGACCGCAAATTCTTGTCAATAAATTTAAGCATATTTAAGCAAACAATGCTTCCATTTGGCTTGCGTCCGCCGATCGATCGATCGATCGGTCGGTGAGTTCAATTCAAATTTTTGTGTATCTGTATATCGGATTCGATACCAATTCGAACTCACATTTGAATATTCTGCTTCGATCGATCTTAATGATGTTGCTACGTATTTTGTTGAAGCTGATGCTGAGTGGCGGAGTCTTAAAATAAAAGAAATCTTTTTTAATTTTTATTAATGATTATTTACAACCGTTATTCATAAATTCAAACTAATTAATTATTAATTTAATCACTTGCCACGAACGAAAACGAGTTGGGGCAAAAAGCCAAAATAAATACAAAACACAAAACACAAAAAAAACAAAAAGCACAAAAAACCCAAGTGTCTAAAGCCGAGCGTTGCTGTGACTCGCTTTGCAGATTTGTGCACGGCACCAATTTGCATACGAAATTTACTCGAAATTATTTCGATATTTATTAATTTTCGTAGCGATGATCATTTTCATAAATTTCCAACTGGAAGCCGGCTGCTTTCTGGCTACCGTTCGCGGCAAAGTTCAAAGGTGGCCCCATCGTCGCCAGCGGCGCACACATTTTTCACTCCCGAACTCCAAAGCTGAGAAGCTGCGAAGCTGGGAAGCCGAGAAGATGACCTGCGAGCTCTCCGCAACTGAAGTGCGCCATCAATCTCGATCTCGATCGGAGACCCTCTCTCAGGCCAAACCGACGAACTTGGCCAGCAGCCGATCGTTTGTTAATCATTTGAATAATCAAGCTATCAATTCCGCTGCTA